>VMDO01020587.1:0-37323 GCA_007922755.1 Pedetes capensis
ACCTTCAGAAAGCACTCGGCCTTTGGGGAGGCTCGGAGCCCTTGTCCATGGAGCATCTAGTGTAGAGAGGCAGCCTGGAGGGCTTCCGGGAGGCACCGCTTCCTTCTCCGGGCTCCCGTGGGCTCACTCTTCCCTGTCCTGACTGCCTTGCCCTTGTCCCTGGCCCCCCAGAGCCTGTGCGGGGCTGTCTGGCGGATCTGTGTGGACCCTCAGGGCCAGTCCTCCTGCCTCAGCAGCCCCAGACCTTGGGGCAGGTCGGGGCCTGTGTGGCTGGTCTTAGGTGCCTGGGGGAGGGGCAAGCCCTTTCCATGCTGTCCCCCTTAGGCAGAACCTGCGTGTTCTGAATTTACTCTTCCCCCTGGCAAGACCTTGCTGGACTTGCCTGGTCACAGCCCTCCCGTGTCACGTGTCTCCTAGAGGACCGGGTTACATTCATTCCCTACCCAGAGTCTGCCAGGCGGGCCCCGCCTGGGCACCGAGTGAGCCCGTGTCTCCTGCCGCCTCCCCAGGCATCAGCCTGACTGAGTCCTTGGCGATGACGCCGGCCTCCGCAGTATCGGGCCTCTACTTCTCCAACCTGAAGTCCAGATACTTTGCCGTGGGGAAAATCTCTAAGGATCAGGTAAGCACAGGGCTTCCCTAGGTGCCTGTCTTGTTTTAAATGGAACTACAGAGTCTGTCTTCCTTCATGTGAGAGTAGAGGGAAGGGGAGGGGTGAGGGAATGTACCCCAGTTAGTGTCTTCGTTAGACTTCAGCCTCTGCCTCCATTCTGACTCCGCCTCCACCCACACGCACAGGCAGGCAGCTGCTGAACAGTGGGTGTTCACTGCATGTTTTCTGCCCAGAGAGTAGGGCAGCTGGGTAGACAGAAAATACTGATGTTCACTTACCTCAACAGACAACTATTAAGACAAGAAAGGCTGGGCATTAACGTGGAAACTTTAGTTCTAAAAGTCGTAGCGCCTTGGATTAATATGATGCTTCTGTCTTTTGCAGGTTGAGGATTATGCTTTAAGGAAGCAAATGTCTGTGGCTGAGGTGGAGAAATGGCTTGGCCCCATTTTGGGATATGATACAGACTGAGTTCCTTTTCACCTTCGTTTGTTTTTAACCTTTATACTTGCTGACCTCAAGGAGGTACAATCCAGAGTGCCTTAGCAATAGCAATGACATAAAAGCGTCTGTGCTTCTGGTTGACTGTGCCCCGCTGCTGGCCTTGGAAGATGGTCTGGTGACACCATGTGGAGGGGCGGGGCTTCCTGTGCTTCCTGCAAAACAAGCGCTGTTTTTCATGGCCCTGGAATGAGGGGCCGGCAGCCTTGGTGGCTTGTGGCATCCCTGGTCCCTGGTGGACTGGGACGTGCTGGAGATCGAGGTCTTCTGCATTTCAAAGCAAGCCAGCTGGGCTTTTTCTGGTTTTGCCTTGGCTGGAGGAGGGCGTTTGCTCCTCAGGTTTTTCTGTTTGTTTTTGGTTTTTTCCTCCGAGGAAAAAAAAGCCTGAAACTCAGTTGAAGCGAGAAGTGTGACCCTGTGGCGAGTGCCACCATGAGATATGGGGCACTCTGGCCTAACAGGTTCCAGCTGCCAGCTCCACAGGGAAGGACGTATTTCTCTGCCCTCTCCCCAGAAGGCCTCGTTCACTAAGGCGTGGCTAAGAGGGTGCAGAACCCCTTTCAGCAAGAGGCGCGGTCTCATCGCTTGCCTGCCAGAAGGTCTTGAGCTCTTGGCCTGGTGTAGCCAGGTACAATCACGCTTTCCAAGTTTTCTCATGCCCCGTCCCCCCTATAATTTCATGATCCCCTGCCCTAAGTGGGCAGAAAAGGGCAGTGGGGAGAAGGTGGCTGTTAGAAGCGGTCGGCATCTTGCATCTGCTTCAGGTTGAGCCAATGCCCTGTGGCCTGTGCTGTCCTGTGCAGAGTTGCGCCCGTGGACGGCATGGCGCCGCTCAGTTCTCCTCTCTCTGTGCCGCCCCGCTCCAGATGCGTGCAATGTAGAAGGAGCACATTGACTGGTTCTGGGTGGTTTCAGGGGAAGTGGTTAAACGCATGGGCTTTGAAGCCAGGCGTGTGCGGGGTCAGATTTCAGCCTTGCCGCCTAACTGCTGCATGACGTGGGCAGAGTCCTTGCTTTCCAATGCTGTTTTCTCTTCTGCGAAATGAGAAGAGTGATACTGGTTTCTGTTTCATTGCTTTGGGGTGTGGATTAAGTTGAGAGATCGCACGGAAGACAGCGTCTGGCATACAGTAGGTGCTCAGTAAGTGGTGGCCTCTGCACAGCTTTGTAGGTAGCCCCTCACGCCCAGCATGGCGCAGATGCTCATGGAGAGAGTACGCAATGAATAGCGGGGCTGTGTGTGGCACTGACTGGACTAAGTACACAGGTCCCCTGCTGGGGTGAGAGCCCCGCCTACCACCGTTCAGCAAGGAGAAGCTGCCCTAGTGTTGCACGCGCCACTGGGGCTCATCTTCTATAAGACACCCGTCCCTCACCTCTCGGGATGGAAGCTGTTACACACTGACTGCGCTCAGGTGCTCTGGAGGGGAAGCAGGGGGAACCCCTGGGAACGGGTGACCCTGCGTGTCCCCCGAAGCTGTCTGCCTGCTGGAGAGTGGCATGCGCGTTCCCCAGGCTCTTACCTAGAGCACCGTCCTTCTCTGGGTGAGCTTACCTTGTGCTAGTCTGAGAGCAGGGATTAGTGTCTGGGTGACTTAGTTGCAGGACTCATTCTGCTCCGTAGCAGGTGTGCTATTTAGGCTTTGGGTCATTTATCGGTAATAAGAATAACCTCCAAATATTTTTGATACATTTCATCTGAACCGTTGCTAAGTTTCATTACCTACCCTGTCTTCTCTCTGCTGGTTGTGAGATGGAGTGGCCTCTTTGAATGTGTTGTTGATCTGATTTCATGACAGACGCTTGCTCTTCCTAAAGACACAAACATCTTTTAGAAGTTCAAGTGCCTGTATGTTCATTATGGAACAGAAAATATAACCTGACAGCGTCCTCTTTAGTTTATCTTGGGTATGCCAAAGACGCTGGGCACCAAGGCAAATGACGCTCTGAACCAGAGCTCCTCCCCCCACGGTTGACCATCCCCAGACCTCTCCTTACCATCAGCACGGGGTCCTGTGACAGGGGCTGACTCACACACTTCTGCCTCCAGACACACGAGGGTCTGGGTTTATTTTTCCCTTTAAAGAGTTGTCCCCATCTTTCTGCCTGCTCTGCTGGCTGTGATGGAGGCCAGGTCTAGGACACCTATTTCTCCTTCGAGTTACTCTGCTAGCAGCTGAACTTACGCGGAGAGCACTCTGCCTTCTTCCCACTTCTCTCAGCCGTGCCCTGAGCAGACATAAGGTTGCCGGCCATGTGGCAGCTTTTTCTCCTCCCCTCTCCATCGTCCAGTGAAGTTAGGTGCGTGTGTGCGCGTGTGCATACGCGAAAGTGTTGGCTGTCTCTCTCGCTGGCAGTGACCTTTTGATTGTTAGACCCAGTTGTCCTTCTGATGGTTGTCTTCGATGTTGGGCTGTATCAACCGCTTCTTCAAAACTCTCGGTTCCCTGGTCACCCCGACATCACTCTTCTGGATAATCGACTACATTCATGATCATTTCTCAGCCATTTCTCTAATTTTCTCTTCCTCTGCCCACTTCACTCGTTGCATCCCCGGGGTCTGTCCTTAGTTGCCCTGTTAGACTGTCATTTCAGCACGTGATCTCAGGTAGTTGGTGCCCCCCTCGCTGCTCCTTCCAGACTCCCTGCTGCTTCAGATCAAAGCTCCTTGCTCTGCCCCTCTAGGAGGGCAGGCAGCATCTCGTCCTGGGGTGTCCCAAACCACGGCCTCTCTGCTTCTCACCTTGTCCTCGGCACTCAGACTGCTCCATACGTGAACATTTCCGTCTTCGACCCGTGTTTTTGAGAGAATTCTGGCTCCACGCTTCACTGCCTGCTGTGCACTCAACCCCCACGCTAAAACCTAGATGAGGTGCCATGCTCACCTGTGACACTTGAAGGTGAATCATGGGAAAGCATTGCTTCCCATGTCGGTTTTGAGCAGTCAAGGCCTGTTCGGGTGCTGTGTTCATTTTTAAGACTGTATGCGTGCGTGCAAATACCATGCGGGCATCATGGCGCCCAAGAAACTTTCTAGCACTAAAAGGGAAGGAGAGAGGAAAACAGTAAGAACAGCAGGGGAGTTAGAGAAAGAACTCACTGCGAAGTGTGTGTGCGGCACACGTGTGTCCGAACCGGCCACTCCCTGCGGTGCCAGAGTCAATAAATACGTCCATGTCATGTCTTACGGAGAAAAGTGCTCGGTGCTCGCACTGACAGGCGCTTGACCGGCCTTCCAGAACTGACTGTGGTCTTCGCCGAGGTAGCACTGTTCTCATTAGTGAAGACTGATTCTGTCACCCAAGTAGCAGACCATGGCTCATCCTATACCATCTTTCTACAGGACCATAAGTCCTAGAAAATTGAATTCATTGAATCGTTAAGGTCAGAACGGGAGGAGAAAATCCCCCAAAATTGCACATAAAAGATGCACTCACCCCACTTAGGGGGCTGGTGGAAGCATTCAGAGAACTCAGTGACTGGGCCTGTGTCAGGACTTGAAGGGTAGAGATGAGGCAGCAAAGGAGGAGCGATGAAGAGCTGTCTGTGAGTAGAAATATGAAAGGTGATAAAGATACCAGACCTCCCCACGTTGAGCTGTAGACCCAATGCCATTTCCAGCAGAATTCTGAGGTTACGTTGGACATAAGCAGATACTTAAGTTTATATGAAATTCCAAAAGACTAAGAGTGACCTGAAGGGCTGGGTGTGGTGGCGCAGGCCTGTAATCCCAGCGAGGAGGCAGAGGCAAGAGGATCGCAAGTTCAAGACCAGACGCAGTCTGTGTAATTTAGTGAGACCCTGTCTCAGAAAAAGTAAACATGGGCTGAGGGTGCAGCTCAGTGGTCCGGCACTTGCAAAGCATGCAAGTGCGAGGCCCTGGGTTCAACCCCCAGTACCACAAAAAAAAAAAAAAAAAAGTGTGGGCAGATGTTTCTGCAAATGAAGACTAGGGTAGGGGACTTGCTTATGCTAGTCTAAGTTTTATTGTAGAAATGGTGTCAGATATGGTCAAAGATGGCTTTCCCTGCGGTGTAACAGAGCAGGCTAGAAACCAGCCCATGCGCATGTGAGACCAAGAGAGGGTCGATGGCAAGTGAGAGGGGACAGGAAGGAGCACTGAAGAAACAGTGCTGGGACAATGGCTGTCCTTAGGGGAGACAAGGAAAACTGATTTCTGCCCCCACCTTACCCAATAATCAGTTCCAAGTTTGTAGTGGACTTAGGTACAGAAAGCAAAAGCTGTACATGTTTGCATGAAAAAAGCCAGAAGGCAGAAAAGAATACTGTACTGAGACACACAGCACTAATCACAAGTGACTGAATCCACTCTGCCAAAACTAAGGGGTTACATTAAGCAGGTGGGCAATCTAAGTGAAGAGACAGGCCACGACGTGACATGTTTAGAACACACATAACCGACAGAGGATTAGTAATGGAACTACGTAGAGAGTTTCTACTTAAGAAGAGAAAGGCATTTCACCTATGGCTTATACATAAATAACGTCCCCTACATTAGTGATCAGGCAAGTGTAAATTAAGACCCCAGTGAGATTCCATTTTACATTTGTGGGGTTTTTGAACAATGGGTCCCACAGAACCAAGCGTCAGGAGGACGTGTAGGAACTCACACGCGATTGTGCAGGTGCCACCGGGCACCGCTGCTTTAGAACACAGCACACCTCACAGGCGTGAACGGCGGCCTACCTCGCGGTCTAGCTTCTGACTTCCAGGCACGTTTTCGGCCAAGCGTTATATTTTTGTATGTGCAGGGATGTGCGAGCGTGTTCCTAGTGACCTAAGTGTAGTAGCTCACAACCGGAAAAAGTGAACTGTCTGCAGGGGAGCCGACTCAGATTAGGTGTCCTCACCATAAGGGATACGATTCCCCAGTGAAAGTGAGCGAGCTGCAGCCATGCCTCTCAGCGAGAGTAAATCTCAGAAGAAAAGGGAAAAGCAAGTTCCATGAGACTACTCGTGGTGTGACGCTATTTTTATTGAGCTCAAAAACAAGCACAACCAAAGAATATGTTGTCTAAGCATACGTACGTGATGAAACTATGCTGTAAAGAAAAAAGGCAGCCATTAACAAACTAGAATTTAGCTCAGTGAAGGGCCGTGGGAGGGAGAATAAAAAGGGCTAGAGAGAGACACATTGGTAAGGGAAGGTTCTGAGGGACATTCTGGTTCCAGTGTTGGGGGTGGGGAGTCATGGGTATTTACTACATACTGTATTTTGCTTTATAACAGTTTTATATGTTTTATATATGCTATGTTTAATGTATATTAAATGTTGTAAAAATAAAGGCAAAGTGAAATGACAACCTAAAATCTTGTGATTTTGTATGTGATGTTTGTATATGTCAAATTCATTTTTGGAAGAAAGAAGGAACATTTGAGCCAGAGCGAACAGTAGGTAAACGTGGTTGGGCAAAAGAGAGCTATATTTGTGCACCTGCTATCAGGTCCAAGATCCCAAATTACAGTGGATGAGTGGATATTGGTATCATTTACTAAGGCAGAGACTAGAGAAGGGGAGAAGAGACAGATTTTGGAACAATTTGGAAGGACTGAACATGGGCAGCTTTGGAGTTTTATCCACCTATTTAAAATAGTCTTATTACTCCGTAGCCCTGTGGCATCCGATCCCATCAGGTCTCGGAAGCTAAGCAGGGTCGGGCCTGGTTAGTACTTGGATGGGAGACCACCTGGGAACACCAGGTGCTGTAGGCTTGGGAGAAGGACCTGGCAACCCCCTCCCAAAAATCAATCTGCCATTGAAAACTCTTTGAACAGCAGAGAAGCACTGACAGTAGTGTTTCGCCTGTTGTACGCGGGGTCGCTATGAGTCGGATACCAACTCAATGGTACCTGATAAAAACAACATTTAAAGTAGTGATTGGTGCTCAATAAATGTTGGCAGATCCTCTAATTCCATCTACACTCTTCATTCTTTGAATGTAATGTTCAAAGATATCTTTTGCTCCAACCCGTTTTTAAGTACTATTGTTCAGTGGCCTCCTTTTATATTTGGAGAGTATGTCCCAAGACACTCAGGAATGCCTGAAGCCGATGATAGTACTCATCTTGCAAATCCTGCAGTTGTCAAACCCTATGTACGGTATGTGCTATTTTTCCCTATACATATATCCACATACCTAATGGCTTTTCCATCCTACGCTTTCACCGTAAACTGTGGCTGAACATTTTGCTCTTTGAGATGCAATAGCAAAATTAGCGTAGGATTTTCCTTCTTCACAATGATGTTGCTGACATTGCTAAGATCTCTGATAAGAATGCTTGGTGTCAGAATACCTCTCAGTACTTATCTGTCTTTAATCTGTGAAATCTAGTTGTCTCCGTGGATAGCCCTGTTGTTGTTAGGTGCTATGGAGTTGGGTCTGACTCATAGTGACCCTGTGTACAAACAAGAAACTCTCCCCAACACAGTGCCGTGTGCAGACTATGTCAGTGCGTCTCTGCTGTTCATGGGGTTTTCAATGGCTGATTGTTTTGAGATTAGGCTACTAGGTCCTCTCATTTTTGTAGTGCTGGGGATTGAAACTAGAGCCTCAGAGAGTACAGAGCAGAACTCTACCAACTCATCTAAACCCCAGCCCTTGATATCCCTGAATACCATGAATTAAAAATATTTTGCCTGCTGGACGTGGTGACTCACGCCTGTAATCGCAGTGACTTGCGGGCAAAGGCAGGAGGATTACAGATTCAAGGCCAGAGGCAGCCTGTGTAATTTAGTAAGGCCCTGTCTCAAGATAAAAAGCAATAAATGGATTGGGCATACCGCTTCTAGGAATATGTCCAAAAGAAGATAAGTCATTATACCACAGAGACACATGCGCTTCCATGTAGTATATATACACAGTGGAGTACTATTTAGCAGTAAAGAATGGAATTATGTTGTTTGCAGCAAAGTGGATGGAACTGGAGAATATCATTTTAAGTGAAACAACCCAGACCCCAAAAAGAGAAATACTGTATGTTCTCTCTTACATGGAAGAGGTAAACCTACCTTAAAGGGAAAAAAATTCATACACACACACACACAGACACACACACACTGTTAGGTGACATCGAGTTGGATACAACTCATAGTGACCCTATGTACAACAGATGAAACACACTCTGACACTGCCATGCTTGGCACTATGTCAGTGCTTCTCCACTATCCATAGGATTTTCAGTGGTTGAGACACACACGCACACACACACACACACGCACTTATTTAAGATTGGAAATTACAAGTGGACCAATATGAGGGGAGAGGGACTTGTGAGTGGAAGTAGGGGAGAGGAAACAACGTAAAGGGGTAAAGAGGGTGAGGAAAAATGTAAAATATAGGATGGAACTCTGAGGAAAATTCAGGTGTAACTCATGGTTGCATATGACTATCATATGCTAATTAAAATTCTTTCTTTCTTTGTAAAATGTTTAAGAGATGGAAATGTAAGCAACACTGATTTGATAGTTGCATGCGGAATATGTCACGCTACTGCGTCAACATGTATAAATAAAATACTAATTTAAAAAATGGGCTAGGGTGTAGCTCAGTGGTAGAGTACTTGCAAAACATGTATGAGGCCCTGTGTTCAACCTCCAAATAACACACACGCACACACACACGCACACACACGCACACACGCACGCACGCACGCACACAAATTGCCTTGCATGCACAAGGTTCTGAGTTCAATCTCCAGCACCACAAAAATATATAAGCAAATAAATAATGACAACATAAAAGTCTGTTGAGATGAGCACATGAAGAAAAGTTAAAGGGTTCCAGGAAAACATGTTAGCATCAAAATGCATGGTCATTTTTAAAATAATACAGTTCTTCAGAAAAGGCAGCAATTTTGCTCCAAGACATTTTTCAATGGCTTGTCTTAGATAAAGTTATTTTTTTCTAGTCTTCATCAGATTTCTCCTTGCTTTGCTCTAGGCAAGTACTAACATTGTTAAAAAGCCATTGGGAAAGCTGAAGCTTGCAGCACATTTTAGTGCTAGCCTCTTCCTCAGCAGAGGCAGGACTGAGGTCCGCTTTGCAAAATCTCATTTCTGCACTAGACTTTCCATGGGTTAAATCTTGACGAACGTTAGGAATCCAGTACTGATCAGTAAATTTATTACCTCTACCCCCAAACTGGTAAGTGGGAAGGAGGTGGGATACATGTCTGTTCTTCAGACCACCTAAGCTTGGCTTAAATGCTCTTGTAATTAGAAAAATTGTCAATAAAAACTGCAAATGATTCAGAAGCCTAATGATGCTTCACACTGCAGGGCAGATGAATCACAAGAAAGACCCTGTGGAACGTCCCCGTTTGTTAAAAGTGACCATCAGTTCGGGAAAACAGGCAAGAAGAAAGCTTTACCCAAACATTAAAGACAGAAGCACAGAACCTCTGCTACTTGGTAAGGTATTGACAGTTGTTGTTGTTAGGTGCTGTCAAGTTGGTATCTGACTCATAGCAACCCTCTGTACAACAGGGGAAACACTATTGTCAGTGCTTCTCTGCTGTTCATAGGGTTTTCAATGGCAGATTGATTTTTGGGAGGGGGTTGTCAGGTCCTTCTCCCAAGCCTACAGCATCTGGTGTTCCCAGGTGGTCTCCCATCCAGGTACTAACCAGGCCTGACCCTGCTTAGCTTCTGAGATCTGACGGGATCGGACACCACAGGGCTACCGCTGCAGGCTAAGGTATTGACAGGAACGTTATATACAGTAGTCAATGCTAGAAAGAAAAATGTAGCCATCTTGCCAGGCACAGAGTTGGAACTTAAGGGTCTGTTGAATGGGTGAAATTGTGCAGCGATCTGAACACCAGGAAGCCAGCGAGCACTCTGGAGCATTTTCAGTCACGTTCAGAGATGTGCTGCCCCCACGTGATGCAGGCAAACAGCCGCACAGGAGCCAGCGTGCTCCACCCCTCAGAGGCCTTTCCAGAGTCTGCAGTTCAGTAATCGGGGATACTCATGATGATGACTCATGAGTGTTGCAATATTCTTGAAGTACCTCGTGAATCTTCAAAGACTCATTAAAATTCAGTGGAACTTCTGTATTAAGTACATTTTACCATGTGAATTATTGTGCTTGAAGGTTGGCCACCCAAGTGTGATGAATGTGATCTGTCTCCTTTAACTGGAATATAGATTAAGTAAAATTCTTCCCCATTATGCCAGATAGCAGAATGTCTTCAGCTGCTATCACTGTGCAGCAAAAGAGCCAAGCCTGACCTTGTTGAAACTGGAGAGGGTGGTGCCAAAGTGCAGATGGCTCCTCAGGGAGCATGAAAGAATGCTAGGAGGATTGTTAGGTGCCATCGAGTCAGGTCCGACTCATAGTGACCCTCAGAGAGTTTTCAATGGCTCATTGCTTTTGGGGATTGCTTTGGGAGTGAGTTGCCACGTCCTCCCATTTTTGTGGTGCTGGGGACCCAACCTGGGTCCTCAGAGAGTGCAGTGCAGTACCCTACCAACTGAACCAAACCCTAGCCTGCTTAGAGGATTGTTATTAGGTGCCATCGAGTCAGTGTCTGGCTCATAGTGACCCTACGTACAAGAGATGAAACACCATTGTTAGAGCTTCTCTGCTATTCACAGGGTTTTCAATGGCTGACTGTTTTTTGGGAGTGGGTTGTCAGGCCCGTCTCCCAAGCCTACAGCACCTGGTATTCCCAGGCGGTCTCCCATCCAAGGACTAACCAGGTCTGACCCTGCTTAGCTTCCAAGATCTGACGATCGGATGCCACAGTGGCACAGCACAGGCGCTGAGAGGGTAGTGGTGACGAGATGAGGGACTGCGTCAGGACGAGGAGGCAACTCACGCCTGCAAGCTGAAGAGGCTGGCTTGGGGCTGGGTTGAGTCATTCCGTGTTGGCATGCAGGGGGAAGCAAAGCGCTAATTTGGGGTGGCTTGTATCAGATTAGCAGGACCACATGACTTAAGCCAGCGAGGTAATTACTGGGTGTTATCAAGTGAAAAGCGAGGTTGGTGTTTGAATGTCACCTTCACGTTTTTGCTCAGAAAGAATAGTAATTTAAAAAATTGTCAATAGATTGTTGGGTGGGAGGGCATGGGAAAACCAAGGCTTCAGGGTAGTGGGAGCAAGACCGAGTTTTGGAAAGGATTTAGAAATAGGACTAACAAACATTTGTGGGTATACTTAGTGGGAAAGGGGGTAGGAAACAGGAGTGGACTCTTGGCCAGCGATGAAAGTGGGGAGAGTGGAAGGGACTCTGCCCACAGATTTCTTACCACTGTGAGGGGGATGAAACGGGAGGGATGTGGCGCCCACTCCCGTTCTTGCCAACGGCTTTGATAACGTGAGTACATTTCTAGGGCTCCCTTCACATAAAAATCTGAAAAACGTATTATTTTGTAGATTTGATTGATACCTTGTTACCAGACCTGGGCCAAGGTGTGCAGCAATAGGAGCGAAACCATGTCATGCACCTTTTGAACCTCTCTCAAGGAGCTTGAGCCGTGGTGGTGAGAGCAGGCCCAGAGAGAGCTGGCCGGCGAATTACTTCTACTTGCGCTTTGGCCGGGATCCCCACGAGGTGAAATATGTGCCGTAATGTGGAACGTGGGCATTCGCTCACCTTTACTCATTTCTCTGCGCATTCATGCGGTGTCTTATCAGGCCAGATCCTGGGCTAGGGCTGGGCACACCAGGCTAGCCACACAGTACAATTCCCTGCCACCTGGAGGGGAGCGTTCTCTGTAGCTTGGAGTGAGCCGCTCCCCCAAGGCCCTCATGTTAACAGCTCAGGTCTTACACTCACCCTCTGCTGTGGGGTTAAAGCATAGAGGCTTCCTCTCCCCTGGCTCCCAGAACATCGCACTGCCCATGTGTTTTTCCACACCTCTTCCCCAAGATTTTTCTCTACTTCTACTGGGGTTTAACTCAGTAGAGTTGGTAGAGGGCTGCGCTGTGTTCTTGGAGGCCCCAGGTTCAGTTCCCAGCACACAAAAATGGAAGCAGGACCTGGCAGCTCACTCCGGAAACAATCCTGAAACAATCCACCATTGAAAACTCTAGGAATAGCAGAGAAGCACTGACATGGCGCTGGGCATGGCACAGCGTCAGGGAGGGTTTTTTTTGTTGTACATCGGGCCGCTGGGAGTCGAACCCTAACTCCATGGCACCGAACAACAGCAACCATCTAAGCACAGCTACCTACTACTTTGAAACTTGTCTGCTTCATAAATGCCTCCACCCTCTTGCCTCCAGCCATTACTCACTGGGGATTGCGCAGGTTACAAGGCCTGTCTACACAGCAGCTTCTCCACCAGTAAATGAAAGAAGGAAAGCACAAGAACTCACATGCAGGAATGCACAGAAGGCACTCAGCCTAGTGCCTGACTTAAAAACAAGAACGAAGCTGGGCAACATGGCACACGCCTGTAATCCCAGCAGTTTGGGAGGCTGAGGCAGGAGGATTACAAGTGTGAGGCCAGAGGGAGCGTAATTTAGCAAGATCCTGTCTCAAAATAATAAAGAGGGGCTGAGGGTGCAGCTCAGTGGAAGAGCAGTTGCTTAGCATGTACGAGGCCCTGGGTTCAACCCCTCATACTACAAAACAAACAACAATAACAACAACAAAAAACCCTCCCCTAACTGAAAAACAGTAGTGAAAACCCTTGGGAGAGATTTACTTTTTTTCAATTCTTCACTAAAGCCATGCTTTACAAAAAAAAAAAAGTAAATGCCACACATCAGTTATATGTTGTTTTCTCAAAGCCTTGTGCCAGTTGTCATGCACGCTGCCAAGGGAGCCGTATCCCAATCCCATAACCTTATCTTTGTAGAAAATCCTCAAACTTTTAGGAAAACATCATAACAAATGATTCATTATGAAGTACTGTGGTCACTTTTTTTTTCTGGTACTGAAGGGTTCAACCCAGGATCTCGTGCACACTTTGCAAGTGCTGTACCACTGAGCCGCACCGGCCTCTTTTTCATTTTATTTTTATCTTGAGATAAGGTCTCCCTAAGTTACACAGGCTGCCTCTGGCCTCGAACTCACAATCCTCCTGCCTCCACCTCCCGAGTTGGAGGGTGCACCACCATGCCGCCTGGCTTGAGCAAAATCTTAAGTGGGAAACTTACCTGGGTTCTACAATTATAGACATCATGCCTAAGATAGAACTGACATCTTAAAAATGGATCACTTTGGTCACAAGAATTATACCCAGACTGCTGGGGGCTTCCATCCTGCACCTGTAAAAGCCCCTCAAACACATTAAGGAATATTTACCTTGAGAGAGGCTGTTTGGACATGTGACCTTTTTATTGTGTTACTAGGGGGTTGAACTCAGGGCCTCGCATGTGCTTTGCAAGTGCTCTACGGCTGGGCTGCACCCCCAGCCCATTTTTTATTTTCTTATTTTGAGACAGGGTCTTGCTAAGTTACACAGGCTGCCTCTGGCCCCAAACTCATGATCCTCCTGCCTCCACCTGTCAAGTCACTTTCAGGATTACAGGTGGGCATTGCCACACCCAGCCTGGCGTTTTTCATTATAAAATTTGCTCAAAGCTTACAAATAATATAAAAATTACAGAGGAAAAGAATTCATAACTCTATATCCACACTTAGCTGCTACTACTGGTTCTGTTTCCTCCCATCTTCTTCCTTTTCTTCCTTCTTTCCTTTGGTCCACCTACGTATGGGTGGGCTAAATAATGGCCCCCTGAGATATCCATGTTTACAGCCATGCCACCCTGGTGTCCGATCCTGTCAGATCTAGGAAGCCAAGCAGTGTTGGGCCTGGTTAGTCCTTGGATAGGAGACCGCCTGGGAATACCATGCACTGGAGGCTTGGGAGAAGGACCCGGCAACCCTCTGTCGAAACAATCAGCCACCGAAAACCCTTGAATAGCAGAGCACTGACATAGGGCTGGGCATGGCACAGTGTTGAGGAGCATTTTATTCTTTTGTACATAGGGTCACCATGCCTTGGACCTACTTCGATGGCACCTAACAACAACTACTGCAAGCCACCCCCATTCTAATCTGCAGAACCTGTGACTATTACCTTACATGGCAACAAATGTAAGTTACATACTTTGAGTTGGAGGGATTAATGTGGCTCGTCAACCGGCCCTGTCCTCAGAAGAGAGGGCAGAGGGAGAGTCGGTGCGTAAGGAGGCAGCGCTGCACAGCTGAAGCAAGATGCTGAGCTGTGAGTGAAAGCAGGCAGCGTCTAGGAGCTGCCAAAAGCAGGGGAATGGATTCTCCCCAGAGCCTCTGAAGAGAGTGCGGCTCTGCTGACATCCTGATTTCTGACTCATTTCTACAGAACTGTAAGAGAGTCAATATATGTTCTGTTAGGCAAACAAGTTTGTGGAAATTTGTCTCGTAGCAGTGATAGGAAAGAACTATATCATGAATCCCAGTCTTATATAAACCTACTTACCCACATATTATCTTTTTATATAACTGATATTTTACAGGATACATCAGTGCATATATTTTTTGTTGTGGTAAGATATGCATACTCCTATGTGTCTGTCAGCTTGTCATGCTGTGGGGGCTTTTGTGTTGCTGTGATGCTGAAAGCTATGCCACTGGTATTTCAGATACCAGCAGGGCTACCCATGGTGGACAGGTTTCAGCTGAGCTTCCAGCCTCAGATAGACAAGGGAGAAGGACTCATCAGCCCACTCTCAAACAATTAGCCACTGAAAACGCTATGAATATAGTACCAGAAATGAGCCCACCAGGCTGGAAGGCATTCAAGAGATGACTGGGGAAGAGTTGCTTCCTCAAAGTGGAGTTGACCTTAATGATGGGAATGGAGTAAAGCCCCCAGGGACCCCCTTTTGCTGATGTGGTATGACTCAAAATGAGAAGAAACACAGTGGTTGCAACATTGGGCTCAAACATAAAAAGATCGTGTGCATGGCTCAGTGTTGGGGTGTTTTCCATTCTGTTGTACGTAGGGTTGCTATGAGTTGGACCCAACGCAACAGCACCTAACAACAAGAGCAAGATATATGTAACATAAATTTTACCATTTTAACCATTTTCAAGTGTGCATTTCTGTGCCATTAAATGCATTCCCATTGATTTGGACCCATTACCACCAGCCATCTCTAGGAGCTGCTCATCTTCCCTGATACTCTGCAGCCATTAAACAGTAACACTCCACTCTCCCCTCCCCCACCCCGGAAACCACAGGAACTTCATCTAAGTGGAATCATACAGTATTTGTCCTTTTGTGGTTGGCTTTTTTCATTTAGCACAGTTTCTTCAAGACTTCTCCATGTCATAGCATGTATCAGAATCCCCTGTTTTTTAAGACTGGAGAATACCCCGCCATGTGGAGGCAGCACACTGTGTCTACCCAGTCATCCGTTGTTGGACATTTGAGTTATATTATATATGGTGCCAGGCAACATACTGCCGGGCGTGGCACAGCGTCAGGGAGTGTTTTGTTCTGTTATACATAGGGCCCCTATGAGTTGAACCCGACTCCACGGCACCGTGGCTGTTGTGAGTAGCGCTGCTGTGCACAAGGGTGTACCAGCGCCTGCCGGAACCCCTGCTTTCCTTTCTTTTGGGTGTACATCCGCAGGCACTGCTGCTGGATCACATGGCAGTTCCGTCTCTAAATTTTTGAGGGACTGTCCTACCGTTTCCCACACTCCACATCATTTTACATCCCCACCATCAGTGCACAAGAGTTCCCGTTTTTCTATATCTTCGACAGCATCTATTTTCTGCTTTTTTTCATAACAGTCATCCTAATGGGTGTGAAGTGAACCTGATTTAAATCTATGCAAAATAGTGTGTCTCAATTTGTTATTAGGTGTTATCCTCCTAAGGAGCCCTTTTTGACATTTCCCTTCAGTCAACATCCCATCATAGCATTTTAACACCACAAATACCCTATATGTCTCTTTATGTTCTCTGGCCCTCTGGAGGGCAAGGAGCTTTTGTAATATTGAACATGTTCCATTCTCCAAGAATTATTATTATTATTATTATTATTACTATTTTGTGTGGTACTGGAGGCCTCATGCTTACATGCTATTGCAAGTGCTGGACCACTGCACTGCAACCCCAGCCCTTTTTTTTCTTTTTTTTTTTTTTTTAGAGACAGGGTCTCACTAAGTTACGCAGACTGCCTCTGGTCTCAAACTTGCGATCCTCCCGCCTCCACCTCCCGAGCCGCTGGGATTACAGGCATGCGCCACCGCACCCGGCTCTCCAAGAATTATTTTTTGCCCTGTAGCGAGTGTGGTAATTGAACTCCCATGGAAGAGGCATGCTTTAAAAAAGAACTGACTCTTGAAGGGGAAATAATAACAAGGTACTGTGGGTAGTGGGTAGACGTAGGTAGAAGACAGACATCTGACAACTGTGGCCCCAAGACTGAGCAGGGAGAACTAAAGGATGTGATTGTAAAATTCTCATGCTATTTATGAAGTTATACAATGTCACATGAAGGAGGACTGTAAAGATAGATGTATAGTCTAAATTGTAAAGCAAACACTAAACTAACACAAGGAATTATAGCTAATAACTAACAAGGAGACAAAATTAAAGAAGTGTTTAAGAATCCCTTAAGCCAGGCATGATGATGCATGCATGTAATCCTGGCACTCGGGAGGCTGAGGCAGGAGGATCAGTTTGAAGCCAGCTTGGGCTACCTAGCAAGACTGTCTCAAAAAACAAACTAACCAATCAACCAAACAAATGCCACATTAGAGAAAAAAGGAGGAGGAAGGGGAGGAGGAGGAGGAATAAGATGAGTAAAAGGAAGAAAGAACAAAGGAGACATGTGGAAATCAAATAGCTATCTGGCATATTTAAACCTACCCATTAGATGCCAGGGCTCTAAACACCCTAATTCAAATACTGCACTAGACACATTGGACAAAAGGATACCCAACCGGACCTGCCAACAAGAAACCCACTTCAAATGCAAAGAAACAGCTTAGTTACAACAAAATAAAACCTATGCAACCACCACTCCTGTCTTTCAAGAATCTCTTCATTCCTCCCCCTGCCCCTCAGTACTTGGTATTGAACTCAGGGCCTTGCACATGTTTGGCAAGCGCTCTACAACTGAGCTGGACCCTCAGCCCCTTTTTTATTTTTTTATTTTGAGATAAGGTCTTGCTAAGTTGTGCAGGCTGCCTCTGAGTGTACACACTATCCTCTTGCCTCAGCCTTCTGAGTAGCAGGGATTACAGATGTGCAACATGGCACCTGGCATCTTCTGTATTATTTTAAAATCTTGTGTCATATGAGTCTTTATGACCTCCGTCAAATCCTTTCTAGAATGAGGTAAGATTTAGATTTTAGTATAGTTTTTGTGGAGTGATAGCTAGTATGAAACATGGGGCCTTGAACATTTATTTTAGAAAGGAAGATAGGCCAAGATGAAGAAATTAGGGAAAACAAAATGACAGAATAAATTTTAAAATGTGGAGAGAGAGTGAACATAAAAATAAAAAATATACATTAATTGTAAAAACAACATCTAAAAGTCATTAACAAAGCCAAAATTTGGTTCTTGGGAGAGATTAACAAAAAGTCAACTCTCTAGTCAATTTGATGAAAGAAAAATAGCACTATCCAGAGTGGAAAAAAAGTTACAACTGTAGATACCAAAACTAAAAGATAAGGAGATACTATGAACAGCTTTATGCTGATAAATTTGGAAACTTGGATGAAAAACAAAAGTTCTTAGAAAAATATGATGTACTGAAGCCATCTCAAAACAGAAATAGTAACCCCACAGTTTAAATTTTCTTCACATTTTCTAGGACATTTTAGTATCAGAAATACCAAGCTCAGATAATTTTATAGGCAAGTTCTAACAAATTTTCAATTAGCAATAATCGTGCCTTGGATAAACCTCATTGGCTACGATACTGCCGCTGCGCAAAGCTAGTTCTAACAAATTTTCAAGGAAGAAATCGTTTTAATATTAGAGACACTCCTCCAGAGGATAAGGAAAGATCAACTATTCCCCAGCTCATTTCATTGCTGAACTTAATCTTGATGGCAAAACCAGACAAACGAAGCACAGGAAAAGGAAAATAGAAGTTGCTGCCTTAACAAAAATAAACTTCTAAACAAAATGATAGCAAATAGAATCTAGTCGTGTATATATTAAGGATAATACACTATAAACATTCTGGATTTATTCCAATGGTAAAAAGATAGATGAACCCCAGGAAAACAAGACACAAACATAGAGAGACAGACAGACATACAAACATACATTTTATAAAACTAAAACATGAAGCACAAACAATTTTCCGATCATGTCAATAGATGCAGAAAAAGTACCAGAGTCTAATGATATTCAACACTTCTTAATGGCAAGATGGCAGAAAACTAAGAAGAGTGGAGGTTATCCTTGATCTGATAAGAGCTAGAGAAAAGCTCCCACAAAACATCAATCTTGGTGGGAAACCTTGTAAGCATTCTCATTATAACAAAAATCATATTACTTCAGCATTGAACTCATAGATCTAGCCAGCACAGTAAGATAAGAAAAAAAAAATGTGGAACTATCTCCATAATGTAAACTTACCAGGAAGCAGTGGGTGGTGATACAGAGGCTGCAGTGAATTACCTGGAAGATCCAGCTAAGATCATTGATGAAGGCAGCTGCCCTTAATAACAGATTTTCAATGTAGCTGAAACAGCCTTCTAATGGGAGTAGATGTTGTCTGGGACTTTGATGGTGAGAGAGGAGAAGCCAGTGCCTGGCTCAGAGCTTCACAGGACAGGCTGCCTCTGTGTTAGGAGAAAATACAGCTGTGACTTCAAGTTGAAGCCACTGCTTATTTACTATTCTGATAATCCCAAGGTTCTTGTGGATGGTGCCCAACTGACTCTGCCTGCACTCTATAAATAGAAGCACAAAGCTTGGGTGACAGCGCATGTGTCTGCAGCATGGTTTACTAAATATTTTGAGCCCAATGGTGAGCAATACTCAGAAAAAAAGATTCTTTTCAAAATCTCTCCACTTGTTGACAGTGCACCTGTCCACGCCCGAGCACTGATGGAAACGTGCAGTGAGGTTCGTGTGGCTGTTAGGCTGCTAACACAGCATCCGTTGCACAGCCTGTGGATCACAGCGTTCTTTCAACTTCCGAGTCTTAATATGTATGAAATAGACTTCATGAGCTACAATGGACACACATAGTGATCGCTCTGATGGATCTGGGGAAAGTAAGCTGGAAACCTTCTAGAAAGGACTCACCATTCTAGATGCCGTTGAGAAGATTCATGGCTCACGGGAGGTCAGAATATCAGCATTAAGAGGATTTGGAAGAAGCTGATTCCAACCTTCACGAATGACTCTGAGGGGTTCAGGACCTCTGTCTGGGAAGCCACTGCAGATGTGGGGGAAACAGCAGGACAGCTACAATCGGAAGGGGCATCTGAAGATCTGACTGAACAAGCTGGGCGCAGTGGTGCACGCCTGTCATCCCAGCAGTTCGGGAGGTGGAGGCAGGAGGATCGCAAGTTCGAGACCAGAGGCAGTCTGCGTAACTTAGTGAGACCCTGTCTCAAAAAGTAAAAAAATGGGCTGAGGGTGCAGCTCAGTGGTCCAGCACTTGCAGAGCATGCAAGCTCGAGGCCCTGGGTTCAACCCCCAGTACCACAAAAAAAAAAAAAAAAAAAAGATCCAACTGAACTGCTGCCATTTCGTGACTCAAATTTAACGGATGAGGAGTTGCTCCTTCAAGATGAGCAGAAAGAGTGGTTTCTTGAGACAGAGCCGACTCCTGGTGAAGCGGCTGTGAACATTGTAGAAATGATAAAAGGTTTGAAGGCTGCATAAACTTAGTGGATAACAACATTCCCAGGGTTTGAAAGGACTGCTTTATTATTATTATTCTAACAGGCTGGATCTTGCTCTGTTGCCCAGGCCTGAGTGCAGAAGCTGTTCACAGGCACCGGCCAATGACTGATACTTAGTGAGAGCACGGGACGGGAAGAGCACACTACAGACCAAATCCAGAGGTCAAATGTTCCTCCCGCCTCAGCCTCCCAAGTAGCTGGGACTACAGGCATGTGTTGCTGCACCTGACTTGACTTCAATTTTGAAAGTTCTCTTGTGGGTAAAATGCTATCAAATCCTATCACGGGCTACAGAGAAATCTTCCTTAAAAGGGAAAGCCAACGGATGCAGCAAACTTCACTGTTGTCTTATTTAAGAAATTGCAACAGTCGCCTCAGCCTTCAGCAACCATCAACTGTGAGGAGAGACCCTCTCCTAGCAAAACGATCACTCCTCCAAGGCTCAGGTGGTTGTTAGCATCTTTTTTTTTTTTTTATCAATACAGTGCTTTTTAATTAAGTGGTGTACATTTTTAGATGTAGTGTTATTGTACCTTTAATAGACTAAAATGTGATGTAAACAAAACTTTTACATGTACTAGGAGACCAAAAAATTCGTGTGACTCACTTTATTGCAATATTTGCTTTATCGCAGTGGTTTGGAACTGAACCCATAATATCTCTGAGGAATTTGCCTGTGAAATCTAAAGTGCAACAGAAACAGAGAGGACGGTGCTTACCAGGGGCTGACAGGGAAGGAGAAATGCAGTGCTGCCCTTCAAGAGGCATAAAGCTTCAGTCAGGCAGGAAGAGTCAGTTCTAAGATCTCCACAGTTAGCAATACTGTAGCGTATGGGTAAACTTTCGTAATAAGGGTGGGTCTCACTTTAAGTGTTCTTAGCACAATAAAAACAAAAATGTTGCCAATGTCCATCCACAGGAATGTGAGAAGCTGTGGAATAGGCCGACCTGGGAATACTATTTAGCAATAAAAAGAATTAACTACTGATAAACATCATGGCATGAATAAATATCAGATCTGTTGGTCCAAAGAACGCAAACATAGAAGAATACATGGTCCTATGATTCTGTTCCTATGAGGTGTAAGATTAGACACAGGTATTCCATGGTGACAGGATTCAGAACAATAGGGACCTCTGAGGGCTGAGGGTGACTAGAATGGGCACAAGGGCAATTTCTAGGATAGGAGACATTTCCTCTGCACCTTGGTCAGAGCAATGATTCTATGAGGCACATGCTTACCAGACCTCAGTGGATTGTACACCTGAGACCTCTCAATTGCACTATATACAAATAAGAGCATCTTAGCAAATATTGGGGGCTGGGATTTAGCTCAGTTGGTAGAGTGCTGCGCTGTAGTCTCTGAGGTCCCGAGTTCAATTCCCAGCACCGCAAAAATGGGAGAAGGACCTGGCAATCCACTCCCAAGGCAATCCCGAAACAGTCAGCTATTGAAAACCCTATAAGGGTCGCTATGAGTCGGATACCGACTCGACGGCACCTAACAACAACAACAACAACAACAACAACTAGCAAATATTGAGCTCTAGTTAGTAATTTGGGCTGGGATTTAGCTCAGTTGGACTGCGCTGCTCTGCAGTCTCTGAGGTCCCGAGTTCGATTCCCAGCACCGCAAAAGGGGAGAAGGACCTGGCAATCCACTCCCAAGGCAATCCCAAAACAGTCAGCCATTGAAAACCCTATGAGGGTCGCTATGAGTCGGACTCGACTCGACGGCACCTAACAACAACAACAGTTAGTAATTTGATTTGCAGTGGATTAGGTCAGTTTTTTTTTGTTTTGTTTTGTTTTGCTGAGTTGGGAACCCATGGCCTGATGTATACCATGCAAGTGTTCTATCACGGAGCTATAACCCCATCCCTAGGCTGGAAAATCTAAAACTACTTTTATTATATGTTTCCTGCTTTGGGAGAAAGGAGTTACAAATATGGAAAGGAGGAAAGACTATTGCTGAAGCCAGTATTGTTTGGTATTTCTTTCTTTGTGTTTGAAATTTTTTTTTAATCACAGAATTCAGACACATTCTCTGTAAATAGGAATTTATTACAAAGTAGATCGTGACCTTGATAGTTGCATCTTTTGGAATATGTCAGTTCTCATTTGGCATTATTCTAAGATCATATCCTAGGAGTTTAATAAATTTTGCTTTGCTGTTTCTAAAAAGCCTGTTTTAAATATCCTTTCCTACAAAAAGAAACAATGGTTTTCAAAACACGCACAGAGCAGAGGAATTCTCTATCAAAAGTAGGCACAGTCCTTGGCGAAGCCTGAATTGCTTTGCTGCTTCCACTTTAAGCCTCTTAGCTACGTTTCTGTTTCTATAGAGCAAGAGCAGATCCAGAAAGGCAATTTTTCTTGCTTTGTAGAAACTTCTTTATCTGGAAGAAAATGGTAACTCATCAACCCCACAACAGAAGACAGCTTCTCGGTCAATTTTACCAACATTATGCATCCATCAAATGAAGGCCTGGGAGTGATAACCTTAACAAATCCTTCTAGGCAGCCAGCTCTTGACTCTGTGTTCACCCTGATGGATGGAGGTGCCAGGGCAGCAGGGACAGGAGGGAGCGCGGACCTGGCGGGCCAAGGCAGACTGTGGTGAGAAACCACCATTACTGGTTTTACCAAAACCACAACTCTCTCATCATGATCATTCAGAATTTGATCCTGGCTGAAGATTGGCACCTCCTGCTCTTTCCTGGGGATTTTCAGGAAAGCCCAGAAAACAATTTACAATGAGACCCAACTACATTTAGCCTGGCCATTTGAGATCCACTAGGATTGGAATGGGGCCTGGGGGATTGGAATGGGCTCAGTGGGTAGACCGCTGCCCTGCACTCTCTGAGGACCTGGGGTTCGATCCCCAGCACCACAAATACAGGAGAAGGATGTGACAATGCACTCCTGAAGCAATCCTGAAACAATCAGCCATCGGAAACCCCATGAGGGTCACAATGAGTCGGACTCGACTCGATGGCACCTAACAACAACAACAACATCATTGGAACTATTCTAGTGATGGGATGATGTTTGTGATTTATACAAACCAGGAAGAGTAGGTATGTTAATAGTATGGAGGAGGTGTAGGAAAGGATTAATTTATTTTAGAGATTAAATTCTTTTCAAGGGCTTTAGAAGCATTGCTTCATATTAAGCTAATAAATGTGTTAATTACAGTGAAATCATTTCCACTGACTAAGCCCATACAGCAGACCTCTCATTCTCCACGCCACCTGAGCGATTAGGAATGATTGCAGGTATTGTCCTAGGAGCCCTGCAATCAGTCAGCTGGTGTGTGGCTAGGCTAACCTTGAACAGAATCAGAAAAGCACAGGATCTTTCTGGCCCCATCCTTCTCCTCCTCCCCTCATAAGTTTAAGGCCTTTAGGTTTTCTGCCTGAACACATCTGGAAGATTTCCCGGGCCTGTTGCTTTAAGAAAGATCAAGTAAATGAACTGTCCTTTATTAGGGCCCTTGTAACAACCTGTGGTGATGATTTATTTCTGTTTCTCTCCCTACTACACTGTAATTTCCAGTCAGTAGATTTTTATGGAATAAATTAGTGCATAATTAATGAAAGCTATAGATGACAGATACCATTTTATCTAATTCAGAGACATTAAGATTTAATGAGCCAGGTTGTAAGCTCCTAGGGGATGTTGCTGTTTTTAGGTGCCATCGAGTCATGTCCGACTCATAGCAGCTCTCATAGGGTTTTCAATGGCTGACTGTTTCAGGATTGCCTTGGGAGTGGGTTGCCACGTCCTTCTCCCATTTTGCGGTGCTGGGAATCGAACTTGGGACCTCAGAGACTGCAGCGAAGCGCTCTACCAACTGAGCTAAATCCCAGCCCAAGTAGATCTTATTTAAGTTGCATCCTGGGTATAACACAATGCCAAGCACAAAATGCTTACTTAATAAACAGCAGTGAGAAAACAGTGGCAGTTTCTAAACTGCAAAGGAACAGCTTCTCCTGGGGGGAATACGACCTTGGAGGAGAGGAGACTTTTGTATGGGCATCTCTCTAGCTGCCCTTGGGGCCCGATGGTCTCCCCCAAGAAGCCACTAAAGGGAAAATGTTTGCCTGGGTAACTCTGGGCTCAGACCCAGCAGAGGCCTGGCAAACAGGGTATATCAAATGGCTGGATCACAGCCCCTCTGTTGAGTGGATTCACTGAGCTCCAAGGTCCTGTGGATCAAGTACTTAGCTCCTCTGTCCTTCACCCAATGCAAAAACTGCACTGTCATTAGCATTCGACAAGACTCAGCATCACCAAGGAAGCAAAGGGAACGTTTTCCAGCCCAGAGTGTGAGATGCTTGGCCCAGCTGGCTGGGATGCTCCAATCTGTACATCAGTTCACAGCTTAGTAGCTCAGTGCCAGCTCTTCACTCAGAAAACAGAACGAGCCACATCACCAAGATTATGTAACAAGCTTCCGACTGCAGCCCGTCACCTGGGAAGCTCTCTTTCCGGTACAAGAAATTGTGAACAGATCCGGGTAGGTGATTAACAAGAAGGCATTTCACAACCTCGCCCCCCACTGCAGAATGGCGCTTGGCTGAGTGTTATACATGGACTTGAGCTCTCAGGACATGGAGAAGGAAACACCTCTGGGACCACGCAAATCAGTCCACGAAGCTCGCAACAGGTGTGATATTTTTGCAAAGCAGTGCAGCTGGTTTACACTGCTGGTAAAAAGAGAGGGGGAGGCCTTTCACCTTTGTGTTAGTTTGTTATTATGAAAAAATGCCCTTGAAATACAACCTAAGGGAGGAAAAGTACAGATGTTTGGCTAGTGGTTTCCAAGGTTCCCGTCCGTGGTTGGCTGGCCGCATTTGTGTGAGCGTCATGGGGGAAGGGATGGCAGAGGAAAGCTGCTCACCTCCTGGGAGCCAGGAGGCAGCGAGAGAGGACAGGGAGGGTCTGAGGACAAGATCTACCCCTCAAAGTCACTCCCCCAGTGACCTGCCTCCTCCCACTCAGCCTCACCTTCCAATAGCCCGTTCCGCTATGAGCTCATCTGTGGACGATGATATTAGTGCCCTCGTGATCCCATCACCTGCCCATTGCTCCACCAGCTGGGGACCAAGCCTTCCATGCGATCCCTTAGGAGGGACATTTCATGTTCTAACGCTAATGATCTTTGCTCCTCTGTTAAAGGTCTGTGTTGTGAATGGAAAGAAACTTCCTGATTGCCTCTTGTCCTTGGTTAACACTGAGAGGGACACAGTCGACTCAAGAGTAAAACAGAAGGTTGGAGGGGTGGATGAAGAGACTGGTGGGGGTGGGCACAGGCCAGAAAGCTTAGCCTTCTGGTCAACCTCTGTCTCAGCTCCTTCCAATAACAGTGGGGAGAAGTCTTCCTCAAAGCCTCTTTTAGGGAGAATGCTTGAGCCCAGTTGACTTACGAACATGTCTGGAACATTCTGGGGAGGGGTGTGTGTGCATGGAGAATAACAGCAATAACCAAAAATCTTCCAAGTTCTAACATTCTTATATCATTAGAGAGAGAAAACTTTCTTTCTTTTTTTTTTTTTTTTTTGCAGGCTTGGGGGTTGAACCCAGAGCCTCGCCCCTGCATGCTCTGCAAGTGCTGGACCACTGAGCTGCACCCCCAGCCCATTTTTTTAACTTTTTTGATACAGGGTCTCACCAAATCACATAGACTGCCTCTGGTCTCGAACCTGCGATCCTCCTGCCTCCACCTCTCTAGTCGCTGGGATTACAGGCATGCGCCACCGCACCCGGCATGAGGAAACTTTCTTAAATGAGGCCTTTAGGTTCAGGCAGAAACTTTCTTAAATGAGAGGACCCCACAGGAGACACAGGGCAGGGCGGGAGTGGGGGCAGTGTATGCCTGTGCCTCTACCTGTTTCTACTCCAGCGCTAGAGAGGGAGAAATGTGGTGTGACAGGCAGCAAGTGAACCAGAAGGAAAATATAAAATAATAAAGGGAAATGAATGACCAAGGAGGAGAAACGTGGGGAATGGGGTTCAGACACACTTTGAGTCCAGTTGCCCCCATAACCTTCCTGCATCAATACATCGCACCTCTGTGCAGCCGCTTACACAGACCCCAGTCCTTGGCCCCTTTCTCCTGCACCCACCTCCCACCCACTAGGTCATCATTCACCTCTTCCAGCAAATGCATCCCGAACCCATCTGCTTCTCATCCTGTCAGCCTCCCCAGGGCCATCGTCCTGGCCACTCTCATAGTCTCGAGGGGACTCCCTTTGCCCAGTCTTGGCCCTGAAGCCTGCTCTCTGCATGGCATTCACAACAATTGGGAATGGTCTTCTTGCTTCCCAGCCCAAAGCCCTTCAGTGTCTTCTATTTTAGGCTAAGGCCTCATGGTGGCAGACATGGCCCTGTGTGATCTGGCCTCAGGATGAAAGCAACTGTCCTCCTATTTGCTCCTTTTATGTCACCGAGTTGTTGTTGTTGTTAGGTGCTGTTGAGTTGGTGTCCGACTCATAGTGATCCTGCATACAACAGCAAAACACTATTGTCAGTGTTTCTCTGCTGTTCATAGGGTTTTCAATGGTGGATTCATTTTTGGGAGTGGGCTGCCAGGTCCTTCTCCCAAGCCTACAGCACTTGGTGTTCCCAGGCGGTCTCCCATCCAAGTGCTAACCAGGCCTGACCCTGCTTAGCTTCTGAGATCTGACAGGATAGGATGCCATAGGGCTCCAGCTGCAGGCACATGTCGTGGAGAGAGGCACTTTAATTGTGTTCATAGTTACTCTATGCCTGCTTTTGTAGTGATGGTGGCAATTGGCTCTGTTATTGATACGAGATGGGAATGAATGAAGGATGCATAGCTCTTGATGCTGCTATTAAATAAACATTACCAGAGGCCATTCATTTGGTCTCCACAGACCAGACTAAAAAAATGGAGTCACTCATGCTAAAGTCCCACATCAGCAGACCGAAACTAAGCTGTTTACCTGACCTTCCAAGAGACCAGGAGAAATGGGAGATAACAGCCTCATTTCCCACAGGCTGGTCCTGGCTGGTGTGGTGATGAGGTTCCTGAGGGGAGCTGGGGCGACCTGGTGCCACCCAGTCAGTTGTCTTCTGTGCTTCTGTCTTCCTTTCCTCACCTTACAAGCGCAGTAGCTTTGAAAGGACCGGTCATCCTTTTGTGCTTTGTTTCTCGTCTTCAGTCCTTCTTTACCTCCTTGGCTCCTTGGAAAACCTGTTCTACCTCATGGAATGAGTTGTTGCCCAGTTCTAGAGTCACACAGTAAGGCCAGTGAAGACCTTTAAATGGGGTCCTCCCAGGACAAGGTCTCCGTGGAGAGGCGTGTTTCCCAGGGCATGTTAATGTGGCCATTCATCGGGTAAGTCCTGCTTACTTTCATTTCATGTCCAAAGAACTGTGTTGTTTATCTGTTTGTTTGTTTACAAGGAATAGTTCATAGTCACCAACCCAGCTCAGTCTTCAAAGGTCTTGGGCTAACTGCCTTCCCTCCTGCGGTGGGAAGGGTTTTCTCATTCCTAAGGGAACATGGGGGGCTGGGATATAGCTCAGTTGGTAGAGTGATGCTCTGCAGTCTCTGAGGTCCCACGTTCAATTCCCAGCACGGCAAAATGGGAGAAGGATGTGGCAACCCACTCCCAAGGCAATCCCGAAACAGTCAGCCATTGAAAACCCCATAAGGGTCACTGTGAGTCGGACACAACTCGACAGCACCTGACAACAACAAGGGAACATGTACCAGTCCTTCTGCATGGGGCCAACAGACACAGGACCACCTCGCCCTCCCTGGTGCCCTTGCCGGCTCTCTGCTCACCCTTCGCTGGCCCTTCCCAGCCCTACTCTGTCCGCTCCCTTCAAACTGCTTTGCACTTCTCCTGCTGTGGCCCACAGACAGAAGGCTGTGGTGTCAGGAGCACCAGGCTGCGAGTGACCCCCGTTATCCCCCTCCAGACTGTGAAGCTCCATTACCTGAGGCTGACGACCCCACTAAGTTGTAAGAGTCTCTGGAATATGGCCAGTGGCTTCTAGAAAGCACAGAGGAGCCACGAGACTGTTCAGGAGTGGATTCTGAAGTGGTTTACTGAGCTAGTGACTTCGATGGTGAGTGGCCCCTCTTCTGCCTTCCCCACCACCCTGCAGTCCTGGGATCACTTTGTGTGTTTCCCATAGGATTTAAACACACAACACAACTCTGTGGTTTGGTAACGTTAACCAAATACCCTGCCTGGTTTAGTTTTTTCTCCTCTGATCATTAGGTTGTGCCCAGTTCCTCTTGACTAAAAGTGCTTAATCTGTCACATACAGTCTCTCACCCCACCAGCTCCCTAAGCCTCCACCCTTCCCTCCCTAAGATGGCACCGGAAACAAGGGGAGCTTCCACATGTTTCCTGTGGAGGGGAAGAGTTGGATTCCCAGCATGCTCTGGTCTTTGGGCGCGATGTCTCTTATCTACGTGGGACCTGCTCACTGTTGAGCATCTGCCACTGAATCCGACAGCTGCATAGCTTGTAAACTACCTGCTCTCTTCCCTGAGAGACCCCAGCCGGCCAGGTCTGTGCACCTTCAGAAGCCACAACAGTCCTCTGAGGCTCCTTGTCCCTGGCACAATGATAGCGTCTGGTCAGCCACCTGCCTGCCCACTCCAGCAGTCAGTGGGGGCTCACATAAGGCCTGCTGGGACTGAGGCAGACCCAGAGTCGCTAAACCAACGCCTGCATTCCTGCCCCCCGTGTGGCCGTTCTGACTTCTGGGCAATGGCAGCTCAAGTGTGTACAGAGAAGCCGTCTCCCCCAGGGAGGGCAGGGCCGGCTCCCTCGGTGCAGCCCTCAGAGGGCAGAGGAGAGCTTTTCTCTGACCTCCTTTTGGCTTTTGTTTCCTGTGGCTGCTCTGGCAAATGCCAGGGCTGTGTGGCTTCCACAGTCGAGGCTGACAGCCTCCCGGCTCTGCAGGCTGGAGTTTCAAGATCAGGCTGTTGGCCAGGCCGCTTCCTTCTGAGGCTCTGGCAAGAATCTGTCCCAGGCCTCTCTCCTTGTCATGTGACTCTTTGTGTTTGTGTGGATGTGTCGGTCGCCGTTCATGGCTGTGACAAAATATCTGAGAAAAACGACTTAAGGGAGGAAGGATTTATTTTGCCTCATGGTTTCAGAGGTCCCAGGCCGTGCTGGGCTGGCTCCATTGCTGTGGGCCTGAAGCAGGGCTGAGGCCTCATGATGGAAGGGCGTGGCAGAGGAAAGCTGCTCACTTCATGGAGGCCGGGAAGCAGAGAGAGGCAGAGCAAGGGGCCAGGAACAAGAGATGCCCTGTAAGACCCCATCCCCAGTGACCCACTTCCTTTAATTACCTTCCACGATTTCTACCACCTCCCAGTAGTCCATTCAATTATGAGCCCTTCAGTGGATCAATCCATTGATTAGGTCAGAGCCTTCATGATCTAATCCCTTTCCAAAAACCCCACCTCTGAACACTTTGCTGGGGGCCAAGCCTTCAACACAAGAGCCTTTAGGGCCATTTCATACACAGACCGCAACACAAGGAGCTGTTCTTATGGCTGTCCGACTGGGTTCAAGTTCCTCCGTGTATCTCCTTCTCTCTCTCTCTCTCCCCCCACAACTGAGGGGTTGAACCCAGGGCCTTGTGCATGCTCCACAAGCCTTGTACTACTGAGCTATATCCCCAGCTGGGTTTTTATTTTTGACACAAGATCTTACTAAGTTGTATAGTCTACCTCTGGCCTTGAATTTCTAAACCTCCTTCCTCAGCTTCCCAAGTTGCTGAGATTATAGGTGTATGACATGGTACCTGGCACATTTCCCTCTGTATAGACACTGGCTGTATTCTCTAGGGTCCACCCTACTGACCTCATTTTAACTTAAACACCCCTTAATCACTCTATCTCCAAGTAAACCCAGCTTCTGATGTGCTCTTAGGACTTTAACCTATGGATTTTGAGGGGATAGGATCCAATTGCTGAGTCTTATTCTGCTTCTGCCATAAAGGAACTCAGGTCTTAGAAATGTTCCCCCCATGTAGCCGTCATGGGCTCCTAGGTTACTTTCTCTTCTGTATGGGGCTGATCTGTAGCCTGCACTGTCCAGGCTTGGTTAACAGGCCCACAGAGGACAGAGGTGTTTAGAAAATCCTTTGCTAAAGCTGTAGCCTAATTGCAATACCAGTGCCTTTGTACTAATTTTACTTTGCATGTCAAAAGTGGAAATCTTAAGTAAATCTTTCATTTTGCATTTGTTCTATGATATTCTTAACCTTTCCCCACCATCCACCTGCCTCCCCCAACCTGTGCCTAACCCCAGGAAAATGGCCGCTCTGAACCTACTAGGAAGTGCTGCCAGATGACCATCATAGCCATACATTGAGGGGTGAAGGCAGTAATTTTTGGAGGGAAGAAATGCCCTTGTTCTCCCATTTGTGAAGACGAGTTTTGGTTAGATATTTATTGAAACCTATAGAGCCTGGTTTATGATAATACTAATTGCGGAGGGAATCTGGTGTCTAGACTGGAAAGGAGTCTACAGCCATATTGCTATGGCATCCAATCTCATCAGATCTCAGAAGCTAATTGGGTTTCGGCCTGGTTAATCCTTGGATGGGAGACTGTCTTGTAATGCCAGGTGCTGTAGGCTTGGGAGAAGGGCCTGGCAACCCACTCCCAAAAAACAATCTGCCATCAAAAACCCCATGAGTAGCAGAGAAGCACTGACAGCGCTGGGCATGGCATGGTGTCAGGGAGTGTTTTGTCTGTTATACACAGGGCCACTATGAGTTGTACCTGACTCGATGCCACCTAACCGCACAGATTGGAGAGAGGTAGAAATAATATCAGAAAAAAAATGTAATTTAGGGTAGGAATTCACTCAGGAAGCTATAAAAGTTAAGACCAGCTTGTGGCAGAATGTGGAAAGCAAATACAGACTGCAGAAGTTGCGACATACCTCACTTCCTTCTTTAATCCTTTCTTCTCTTCAGGCCCCATCTGTTTGTATTTTCCTTCTGCAGAGCCTGTCTTCAAGCCCTGGAACTTCAGGATGAAACCAGTAGCTATATGTAAGTTATAAGGGGTTTTCTGCATCGATGCAGAGAGCTACCCAGCATTTCCCTTGTTTTCTGTTCCATTTTTATTTAAAAATATGTTGTTGTTGTTGTTGTTAGGCATCCATGAGTTGGTGTCCAACTCATAGCAACCCTATGTACAACAGGTGAAACACTATTGTCAGTGCTTCTCTGCTATTCATAGGGTTTCCAATGGCCGATTTTTTTTTGGGGGGGTAGTGGGTTGCCGGATCCTTCTCCCCAGAAATAATGTAGGACCATCAAAAGAAAACTTTTACCCATATTCCTACTAGGTTAGCACAACTACTTCCATTTTCTGTGATACCTCTTGGCCTGTCCATATGCATAAAGACTACTGTGAAATTGGAAGTCTGGAGTACTTGCCAAATGTCCTTTGGTTCCTTCACCAACCTTATATCACAGACACCTTCCACCTGACCACACAATTGTCATCATAACCAGTTTTCTTATTTGCATAGTACCACAATATGCTCATTACTCTTAATTTATACCAGTAATTTTTCTTTGTTCCACGATGATTATTTAGTACTTGAGTTTAACAACAACCAGTCACTGACTATCTCTTGTTCTTTTTTCCATTGAATTGGTCTCTTGGGAGCCATTTCTTGAAGTGGATTCCAGGGTCAAGGATGATAAACGCCTCCATGCTTTTAGAAATGTATTTATAACCTTTGTTTCCTGGGAAAATGAATTCTGAGTTTTCCAACCAAACTTCTACACCAATAAAATTGTCTCACACAGTTGGCTTTAGAATTTAGGGCTGACTGTTCACTATTCTCATTGGTATTACATCAATGTATGTTTCTGAGGACAGGCACCTCGGGGTTTGTCAGTCCTCTGTGGCCTGTCAGGTACTCTCAGCTCTGGGGAGTGGGATTCCCACGCCCTCCGTGCCCAGGACGTTGGTGAACAACCGCGGGTAGCTGGATTCTGCTCTACGTGGTGGAGCATGGGAGGGAGGACCGTCTCTGCCGGAACATTCCTGTAGGCAGAAGGAGTGGGAAGTGTTGTCAAGGCCGAGAAGCTAGTGGGACACAGCTGCTTCTGCGCGCGGGCAGACGCAGGAGGGGTCCTCGCGGGCTGCTGCCTGGCCTCACTGACTGAGCGTTCGCTTGAGGAGCCGAGATCTGGTTCCCCCTGCGCCAGCGCCCAGAGAGATCCCAAGCTGGCAGAGCAGCCGAGGACTGGGTCCAGAGGGGGACTGAAAGGGAGGAAGAGGCAGTGTCTCCCCGCATCCTCCCTTCCGCTCTTCTTCCCTTCCTCCCATTTATCTTTATCTTTCCTTTTTCCAGCAGAGAAGAGAAAAGCCAAGTGTGTGGCCTACCTGTCATCCCAGCAAAGTGGAGGAGGCAGGAGCACCGCGAGTCCAAGGCCAGAGGCAGCCTGGGTAACTCAGCGGCACCCTGTCCCGAGACACAAGGTATGAAAAAAAGGACCGGGATGCAGCCCAGGGGCAGAGCACTTGCAAAAGTATGTGCGAGGCCCTGGGTTCAACCCCTAAGGACTACCAAAAAAAAAAAAAAAAAAAAGCAGCAAAAGGAAGGAAGAAAGAAAAGCCCAGACCATTTCCTCCAAGGGCAGAGCCTCCTCTCTGTCACCCACTTGAGAACACAGTGTGCCAGATCCAGGCTTCCAGGCCCGGGCTGGATGCCCTCAAGTGATGGAAGGCGGGGCTGGCCCTGGCCACAGGACACCCGCTTTCTAACTAGGCCTGGAGGGGGCGTCACAGTGTTGGTCTTGACATGGTAGGTGAGGAGCCTGGGCTTGGTTCTGTTAAGGAAGGGACCAGGTTTTGCCAGGTGTGGCGGCACGTACAAAAGAAAACTTTTACCCATATTCCTACCAGGTTAGCACAACTACTTCCATTTTCTGTGATATCTCTTGGCCTGTCCATATGCCTAAAGACTACTGTGTAATTGGAAGTCTGGAGTACTTGCCAAATGTCCTTTGGTTCCTTCACCGACCTTATATCAGACACCTTCCATCTGACCACACAATTGTCGTCATAACCAGTTTTCTTGTTTGCACTAGTCCCAGCACTTGGGAGGCTGGGGAAGGATTGCATCAGCCCAGGAGCTGGAGACCAGCTTGGGTAACATAGCAAGACCCAGCCTAAGAAAACAAAATGAAATGAAAAAGGACTGTGATTTATGGCAGAAGCGGTCCAGGTGGGCGGGGATGACGGTGGGCTCCGAGTAGCCTGTGAACCGCCTTGGAGGAGGTTTCAAGGTGCACACATCAGAAGCATTCAGTGGTAGCTGTCACTGACGCTGGTCAGTCACAGGGGCACATGCTGATTAATCCTCTTCTTCAGAACACTTTCAGGTGTCTCACAAGGCTCCCCAGGCGCAATACATTTCTTCCTATCTATCCCAAATCCATGGGCCGAGATATAGCTCAGTTGGTAGAGCGCTGTGCTGCAGTCTCTGGGGTCCCGAGTTCGATTCCCAGCACCGCAAAAATGGAAGAAGGACCTGGCAATCCACTCCCAAGGCAATCCCGAAACAGCCATTAAAAACCCTGTGAGGGTCGCTATGAGTCAGATACCAACTCAAGGGCACCTAACAACAACAACAATCCCAAATCCATAGAAATTATAAGAAATATATTTTGATAAATATCTATTTGCACCCCAAAAATGTAAGAACTTACAGTGATGTGGACACTCAAGAAATCCCTCAGACACACACACACACACACACACACACAGGCACCTGTGTCCTGTGGCCAGGGCTCAGCTCAGGCACAGTGCGACTTACTATCTGAACATCTGCTCTTAGGCTTTCTCTAGCTCAGGCCCCAGGGAACTTTACAGCTTTGCCTTTAAAAATAAATAAATGAACCGGGCATGGTGGTGCACACCTGTAATCCCAGCAGCTCGGCTCGGGAGGCAGAGGCGGGAGGATCACAAGTTCTAGATCAGAGGCAGTATCTTAGTGAGACCCTCTCTCAAAAAAGTTAAAAAAATGGGATGGGGACACAGCTCAGTGGTCCAGCACTTGTAAAGCATGCAGGTGCAAGGCCCGGGGTTCAACCCTCGGTACCAAAATAAATAAATAAATAAATAAATAAATAAATAAATAAATAACAACAAAAACAAAAACAAATAAACAAAAAACAGCCTATTCTCTTCTCCTGGCCAACCAAGCACTGGCGTCTTACTGGAGTGGTAAGCGTAGAGCCTGGGATGGAGAGAGAGGGGGGCCCAGGTAAGTAGCCACACCCCATGCTGCAAAGCCACCAGCCATGCATGGCTTTGCCTCCTCTCCCTCCCTCCCTTTTCTGAAAGAGCCCCGTCAGTGTCTCCACATGCACATGCAGGGCGTTTGGAGGTAGGTTGCTATTGCACTAAGTTCTGATGGGCTGTGTTTGTGTCTCCCCCAATTCCAAGTGCTGAAATCCTAACCACTAATGTGATATGGGAAGGGGCACCTTCAGGAGGGTAGAGCCCTGCCCTGGTGTGAGTGCCCTTTTCAAAGGGACTCCATAGGGCTCTTTTGCCCTTCTGCTGTGGAAGACACCGGGAGAAGACGGTCATCTGCAAGCCAGGAAGACTCCTCACCGGTCCCTGGCCATCCGAGCTCCCTGAGGGAGGACTTCCACCAGGTGTTGATCACAGGACCCTGAGCAAGTCACTGAATCTCTCAAAGAACAAGTTTCATAAAAATAAATTGTGAGCTGGGCGCCGTGTTGTGCACCTTTAATCCTAGCGACTCCAGAGGCAGAGGCAGGAGGCTGGCAAGTTCAAGGCTAGAGGTAGACTGCATAATTTAGCAAGATCCTGCCTCAAAATACAAAGTAACAAATGGGTTAGCAGTACAGCTCAGTGGGTCGAGTGCTGGCAAAAAGCATATGTGAGGCCCTAGGTTCAACTCCTCAGTTTCTCAAAAATAAATGAATGAATAAACAAATAAAACCAAAAATAAATTGTGATGTTTTAGGAGATAATATCAGAAATCCCCGGCACAAAATAGAACATTTACGTGCATTGATTTCCTCCACTTATCTGTAAGCCACAGCAGTGAGGAAGCTTGTCAGGGCTCAATAGTGGGTCTAGAAAAATGATTTGGCGGTGTCAAAGGAAAGGGTAACAGCAAATGGAATCATTGTTGTTGTTAGGTGCCGTGGAGTCGAGTCTGATTCATAGCTATCCTGATAGGGTTTTCAATGGCTGACTGTTTCGGGATTGCCTTGGGAGTGGGTTGCCACGTCCTTCTCCCATTTTGTGGTGCTGGTAATTGAACTCGGGACCTCAGAGACTGCAGCATAGCGCTCTACCAACTGAGCTAAATCCCAGTCCCAATGGAATCGTTAGGTAATATAAATCCTGGTATTGTGGAATGAATAACATTGCTTGGATACTTTGCTTCTGATGGTCTATCCCTGCTTCCATGGAAAACATTTTAATCCAAGAGTTGTATAATAGATATCAGAAAGATTTTGAATGGAAAGTCCTGGATTTTTGGCGGAGCTGTCTATAACTGGCTGGGTGGCCTCAGGTAGGTCATTTCACATTTTGGGGACATGAACAAGGAGAGGGGTTTGGTCCACTATTTTAATTTCCTCTCCAACTGTAATGTCCCATGACTCTGAGTGCCAGCCTTCATGTACGAAGCATGTCCAGCTAGCTGTGCCACCTTACAGCTGACCTCAAGTTGTGTTTGGTGAATGCTGTAACGTGCTGTGACTCTCTGGCTGGTCAGCACTGTTTAAAGCTAGGATAGTAATCTTTTCTGAGAGCAGGTGCCTGGTTTTTAACTGAACTTGCCTCTCCCTGCTCTTTCTGGTGTGTATCTATTTGTGTCTCCCTTTTCACCTTTACCTAATTTTAGTCTACATCATAAGTGCCTGAATTCAATTGGCACAGCTATATATTCTTCACAAATTTCAGCTTATTTGGAAGTTCTGAATTTTATTAAGTTTTTTTGATTGATCTTGCAGAATAATCTATCCTCCCCCAAAGAAATGCTTTCAGTGCTCCTATTTTGAATTAAAGTCACCCATTTTACATTATGGGGATGAGTATATTACCCCCCATCAGGTGGTCCATGCATCTAATCTTTTTTTTTTTTTTTAAAGTTTAAAGTCCACAGAACATGTTTGAAGTGTCCCCTCTCCTGAAGCAGCCCAGGACACTGCCTTCCCAGGCCCTTGTTTGGACAGATGCCACCTGGCCCTTCCAGTTGGGGTCACCCAGGCTGAGAAGAGGACGTGCCCTTGGCTTGAAGGGGCAGTACCTCCGCTAGGTTATTGCTACTCATGAGTTGCCTCAAAGATATCATCTCTAGCCCACAGAATGATGAGTGTGGACAGTGAAGTCTACAGGTAAATGGAGTGTAGATTCACAGCTGAAGTCGTCTTCTCCCTCAAATCCATCGTCTCTAAAAAATACTGAACTTGTATTCACAATGCCCTGCCAGTGTCTGTATGGCCTTGAGCATGTCACTCAACTTCTCTGGACATTAGTTTTCTCTTATGCGGATGACAGCAATGGACTAAATTGAGAATAAGACACACACTTTGCCAGCTGCCCGTGTTGTGCAAGGAGCAGACATCACTAATCAATTACAGTACTCTGAGAACTGGAGAAAGCCATTATTAATCAGCTGGGGTCAGCACAAAAGTATCATCCTTGCATGAAACAATCTCTGACGTATCCTATGGTTTGTTTGATATTAGAAAGTGCAACAGAGTTCTGTGGACCAGACTCTCATCCACCTAGAATTAGATTCTTCAAGGCAGGAGAATGAGTAAAATTACCTTAATATTTCCAACATACATGACCATGTAGAAGTCAAGGTCAACTAAGCCAACATTTATTACACATCCACTGGGATCAAAGCTCTCTGCCAAGTGGAGGTGGAATGGAGAGACAAATGAGCATCCCTGATTTGGAGAAATGAAAAATCAATAAGGGAGCGGCTTGGGAGGTGGAGGCAGGAGGATTGCAAGTTCGAGACCAGAGGCAGTCTGCGTAACTTAGCGAGACCCTGTCTCAAAAAGTAAAAAAATGGGCTGGGGGTGCAGCTAAGTGGTCCAGCACTTGCAGAGCATGCAAGCATGAGACCCTGGGTTCAACCCCTAATGCAAAAAAAAAAAAAAAAAAAAAAATCAATGAGGGGACACAGGCAGAGAGGGGGCAGAAGGTCCAAAGGGAAAACTGCAGTGTCAGCAACACGTGGAGGCCAAGAGATTGGGAATAATTTCTCACCCTCTTCTAAAGCATTAAGAACATCTCAATGAGTCTCTCAGCAACCTTGT
>VMDO01020588.1:0-37216 GCA_007922755.1 Pedetes capensis
GGAGAGAGAGAAGGAAGGAGAAAGAGAAGAAGAGAGAGAGGAAGAGAGAGAGGAGAGAGAGAGAGAAGGGGAGAGAGAGACAGAGAGAAGGAGAGAGAGAGAGCGAGTGAGAGCGAGCGAGGGCACAAGCCCACTCGTGCACACTGTGATGTGACTCTCCGGCTGTTGGGATGAAGAGGGCAGGGGCAGAGTCTGACTTCCCACCTAGCATGTCCAGAGGTCCCTATTCTGGAGTTGCTATATGCAGGCCAGGTGTAAAGGGAGGCCTCGAGTGAGTTCCTGGGCATATTACTTTGGGACTGCAGAGCCTCCTCTCTTTCTCAGGGTCCCACTTGGAACTTGCTAACAAGGGAAGGAAACCACTTACATCTAGACCAGGCTGCGTAAGAAGGTCTAGTGGGTGGCCCCGGGCCTGGGGATGCTGGATCCATGGGGAGTGAGGAAGCTGCTCAGGCCACCGAGATGGCCACTGAGGTCAGCGTGGGCACAATGGGGCCAGCAGGTCCACAGGCTGGTTTTCTAGGAACCTGAGAGCCCCCAAGGGACTGAGTGTCCTGCTCTCTTGCTATGACCAGCTCAGAACCTGGCACGTGGGAACTGCTCAGTGTGTGCTGGGCAGGTGGAAACAGGCCTGTGATGGGGTAAAGTATGCGTTTGGTCTTTGTCTCTGTGTCCTGAGATATGATTCCTTAAATCTGTGGAACCCCCAGCAAAGCAATGGTGTCTTTGGGGAGTGGTAGTGAGCCGACTGGTGGCTGGGAGCCTGTGGGTAGCTTCAGGATGCACGCTGTCATCAAAGGGCTCAGGGAGCGGGGTGGGAGGTTGAGCCATCACTGACAGCCCATGGTTTACTCACTTGTGCCTACATATGAAACCTCCATTAAAAACCCGCAAAGAAGAGGTTTGCAGCTCCCAGGTGGCTGAAGATGTGGAGGTTCCTGAGGGTGGTACCCCAAAGAGGGCATGAAAGCTCTGCACCCTTTTTCCTATGCTTTCCTACACTATGCAGTTCTTCATCTGTTTCCTCTGCGATCCATTTTACAATCAGCCATGAAAGCCAAGGGCATGTGTCCCTGAGTTCTGTGAGACACTCTAACTAATTATCTGGACCCAAGAAGGGGAATGTGGGAACACTGATATTGAATTAGTTGGCAGAATTGCAGATCACAACCTGGGGCATCTAAAATGGCAGGGGCCAGTCCTGGGGACTGAGTCCTAAACCCGGGCGATCTGAGCTCCCTTTAGGTAGGTGTGTGAGAACTGCATTGAACTAGAGGATACCCAGCCTGGTGTTCAAGGTGCAGCATTGTTCCCTGGTAGGAAATCCCTGCACATTTTGGAGTCAGATAACTGACCTGTTGCATTAGACAGGTGGTATGTTGCTGTGACATAGAAACCGACTGAAGCAAACTTATGTGTGGGGAGGACTTATTGAGGGCTCACAGTTGGAGGATCAGCCCATAATGATAGCAGGGCTGCCAAAGCAGCAGCAAGCCTCGGCAGGGCTGTGCTAGATGACCTCATAACATGGTAGGTCAGGAGGCAGAGGGTGGCTGGAACTGGGCCCCGCAGGGAGCCACTTCCACAAAGCTGGAACCACACCTCCCAAAGTTCCACAGCATCCCAGGCCAGTGCCACCAGCTGGGGACCGCTCAGTTGGAGTAAGCACCCTCACTGCCTGCAAGAAGCCAGGTGGAGGCAGCAGCTGGCCCCTTCGCTCTTAATCATTAGTGGGGCTAGGGGCCATCTGGTCAGAACCAGCACCCAGGAGTCACTGCTTGCTGCCCAAAAAGAAGTGGGGTGGTGGTGGCGGGGGCTGCCCCCTTCACTTCCAGTGGTCAGCAGTGGGGCCAGGACCCACCCGGTCAGAGCTAGCTTATGGGAGCTGCAGGTCTCCCCTGGCTGACAGGAAGCAGTGCAGCTGTGCCCCAATGCCTTCACAGCTCTGACAGCACCTGCCGTGGGAGCCCAGAAGCACCCTGTTCTAACAGGAGCTCAAGGGCAAGGGCCACAAGAACTGATGACAATATGTTACTGTGTCAGAGAAACTGCCTAGAGGGAACTTATGGAGGAGAGACTTACTGGGGGCCACAGTTAGAGGACCAGTCTGTAATGGCGTGAGAAGGTATGGTGGCAGCAGGCAGAAGGCCAAGTGGCCGATGTCTTCCCAAGCATGGCAGATTAGGAGGTAGCGGCAACTAGAAGCAGGGCTCTGGGTACGAACCACCAGAGATCCATCCCCCTCCGTGCTGGGCTGCTTTCCCCAATGCTAGAATTCTGCCTCCCAAAGCTCCATCACCCCTCATGATAGGGCCATCAGTGGGGGACCCAACATTGAAATACGTGATCTTTGCGTGGCATTTAGGTCTAAACCACAGCACCTGTGCTGTGAGTGTCCAGTAGGGGACACGAGTTTGATCTGATTTGCTTGTCTACACATTCTAAGCCACTGCTTAGGTAAACAGCCAGTTGACGTCTAAATGGACGCTCTTTCTTGTCTTGGTGAGCAGTGCCTCTGGGCATCTAGTCAGCACCGGGGTCCTTTTACCCCTTTGCCTCCACACCCAACTTCCGGTGTCCACTGATGTCACATCTCAAGTGCTCCCCAATCTTTTCATTTCTCCCCACATCTGTGGTCACCATGCTGGTTGCAGACACCCTCATTCCTCACCTGTTGACTGTGGCAGCCTCCTAACTGACCCCTGGCTGTCTGTGCTCACGTCTGGTACCTGTAAGTCTATGGATGTGTTCCTATCCTCCTCCCTCTCTGAGTCCTTTCCTGATCTCACGACGCCTGTGGGATGAATTCCAAGGCAAACCAGCAGGCCTTGCTTAATCTGCAGCCTACTCACGTCCCCAGCACCGTTCCCTCTCCCCTGATTCCCAGACCTCCAGAAACACCCAATTCACGGTCACTCCCCAGAGCACCACACTCTCTTGTGCTTGGGAATTTGTATCACTGTTCTTTCAGCTGACAAGTCCCTAAGCCCCTTACCTTGGCCAGCTTGTCACCTTGCCTTTCAAGCTCCTCTCAACACCCTCTTCCCTTGACCACTACACTGATGGCCCCCAGGTACTCCTGAAGACACCTGTGTTTTGCTGGATCTTGCCAACCTGTTCATCAGTGGTCCATTTATTCACTGGCCCAAGAACTCCACAAGGGAAAGGACCATGGACAGTCCTGGCACCTCACATGGTGCCCAGCCCAGAGTAAATCTCCAAATACTGTACTGTATTTTCTTGCTTCTAAGGAAATCCTGGGGGCTGGGATTTAGCTCAGTTGGTAGAGCGCTGCGCTGCAGTCTCTGAGGTCCTGAGTTCAATTCCCAGCACCGCAAAAAATGGGAGAAGGGCCTGGCAATCCACTCCCGAGGCAATCCCGAATCAGTCAGCCATTGAAAACCCTATGAGGGTCGCTATGAGTCAGATACTGACTCGACGGCACCTAACAACAACAACAAAGGAAATCCTGAACTGTAAGATATGCCATCCACTTGCATGTTAGGAAGCGATAGATGTTTCACATTAAATACATGCCAAATTGGTTTTGATTGATAAAGTGGCATGCGTTTACCCAAGCCATTGCACTTCTTTTTCAGTAAGGGTCAGGATTAATGCGTGGCTCTGCCTTCTCTATGTTAGGAGTGAGGTCCCTTCTCCGTGAGGGCACTGCTAAAGTGGTTCTGCAGCCTCAGGACGGCCCCGCCAGTCTAAGAGCACCCTTGCGCTGGACTTTGGGCGCACTTGAGGATTGTCAATGCAATTTCAAGGATCTTGAAAGGCGCCATATTTTCTTTTGCTTTTGCTATTTGATTAAGCTCAGTTTTTCTTCTTTTCTTCCTTTCCACATGGACTTACATACTGCCGGAAATGAAACAACCCGTCTCAAGAATCAGTGTGACATTTGACAGCTGTTGCTCTGCTCCTGAGTGATAATCTCTCAACACTCGTGTACCAGTCCACCCTTCCCAGCTTTGAAAATGTCCCAGCCAATGCCAGAGCACACCACTTTCTGTGCCTGTCATTGTATCATTGGTGATTGAATGGGGCTCCCTCCAGGATGCGGGATCCCTTCTCCCTCAAATGGGCTGTCGTGGGGTATAGAATTTTTTTCCTCTAAGAAATTTTAGGGGGAAAATACGGATTCACATGGAAGGGCAAACTTCACTTACGTGATGCTACCAAAGCATATAACCACTTGAAATAATTATCTCCCCTACAAATACAGGCAAAGACAAATTTGTTCAGGCTTTGTTTTGTACTTGATTTTTGGCGAGTTTCTTTAGATCTCAATAGCAAGACACATTTGATTTTTATAAATATTCATCGATGAAACTCACTCTGATATGACTTCAGAGACAAGGGACATGGCGACCAGCAGGCCATTACTTCTCACCAATGTTTGGCGGTACCTTTTAGACACAGGAATGGCTCTGTGATTGTCTCTGGGTTTTGTGCTTCCTCTCTTGAGATCTGTGTGTTTCTTGTGTTCTCATGTAAAGAAGGAGCTCCCCAGAGTGGGAAATGTGACTTCTTCCTGCCTTCTAACTCCTGTCCGGCAGTGCTCAGAGGTCCCTGGGAGAAGCTGGTGTCCCCACCTCTGCTCAGGAAGGGGATTCTGCTGTGTCTATCAAGAAATCAAGTGTTGCAGGTTTTGGTTTCTGAGCTGATGATTCACCAGTTTCCAAGGGCAAAGGAACGATCGCACACTGCAACTTACTTCTTTCACCTCCCATCAGGAATCTTCCATCCTTGAAAGGGTGGGTTTGCTAGTCACCTTTCCTTGTCTCACTGTGACAAATGCCTGAGGGCTGGGAACATTGCTCCATGGTGGAGTGTTTGTCTAGCATGTGCAAAGCCCTGGCTTGGATCCCCAATGCCAGCAGGAAACAAAGAACTCTTTGTTTGATAAATACCTGTAATAATAACCTTATACAGAGAAAAGGTTTATTTGGGATCAGAGTTGTAGAGTTTTCAGCCTGTGATCAGTTGGCCCCTTTGCTCTGGGGCCTGAGGCAACACACCATGGGAGGGAGGGAGTGGCAAAACTGTTCACCTCGGGGCTGGGAAGTAAAACCGTGGAAGAGGAGAGGGCTGAGGCCCACCATCTCCTTCGAAGGCATACTCCCAATGACCAGAAGACCTCCGAGAGGTCTTGGCTCTCAAAGTTCCCACCACCTCCCAATAGTGACAACCTGGGGACAAAGACTTTAACACTTGGGTCTTTGGGGGCATTTCAGGTCTAAACTATAGCACCTTGTACGCTTACCTCCTTCCACTTATTTATATGCTTCCTCATTTTCAATATCCTTTTTATAGACTCGAGGAGTTTAAAGGCAATGTGGGCAGAAAGAAGAGATGGGGCATTCAAAGTCTTCCATTAGTGCGTGTGGGGAGGGGCAGTCTTCCTCAGGCATGAGAGGTCCTTGTAATCATCTGCAACAAGCTTCCTCCCTCCATGGTGATCATGGCTGTAGCGTGTGCATTACTCTATTAATCCTCCCTCTTTTTCCTCTTCTGCAGGTCTCTAGTTGGTCTATTTTCCAGATCTCTGCAGATATGAGGATGCCTAAGGTATGGTAATGTGCAGAGATCCTGTGACCTCAGGAACAGGAAAATCATTCAGGGGATAACTATTAAAAAACCCAAACAAACTAAAACAAAAACTACTGTGACTCCAACTTAGGTTTTAGATGACTACCTTCTCTCCTAAGGACTTGCAGAGCTGTTCTTTCACTCTGCTTACCTCAGGCCCCTTCAGGTGAGCTCTCACACCACCACTACCTCAAGCCTCTGCAGCTGAGTTCTCACACCATCCTTGCCCGAGGCCTCTGTGGCTGTACCCTTACAGTATCCTTCCCTGAGGCCTCTGTGGTTGAGCTCTCACACTATCCTTGCGTAAGGTCTTTCCAAGTGAGTTCCCACACTGTCCTTGCCTCAGGTCCCTGCAGCTGTGCTTTTACAATATTCTTGCTGCCAGAGAACACAGTGAAGGAGAGAAGCTATATCAGTAACTTCAGTAATTGTGCACATTTGAATAATTATTATCAAATTGCAAAGAACTTTTATTCAATGTGTCATATATCCTGGTCACATGAACTCTGTGAGATACTCATTGTAATTTCCCTTTTAGAAATATGGATGAGGTGAGTAAAGTTCATTAATTATTTTATGAATTCATTTATCCATTCAAAAATGTTCTCTGAGTTTATGATAGTGCATATCATTGAGCTAAATTGTATGAGAAATGCACTAGGGACACGTAACTCAGAGGATAAAATATAATATAGAAATATAAAACATGAAAAATAATATAATAAATTTTAGGTAAAATATCCTGTGAAATCAGACATAGAAGGGCAATGAAATATGATGGAAGGCATCAGAATTTTTGTAAAGTGCCTATGTGGCTTTCCATGGTTGGTTCACAGGGGCCCACAAGGAGGGGTGAGTAGTCTACAAAGTTCTTTTGGGAACTAAGAGGGTGAAGGGTTTGAAATGCCAGGCTAGGAATGTCGTATGGTATTTGATAGTTATGAGGCACCTGTAAGACATTGGAGGGCACAGCAAGAGCGCAGAGCCCCCTGGTGGAATGGGAGGAGGAGGGAAGGAAGGGAGGCGTGGTGAGAACCCAGCCTCCCCTGAGCCCACTGGACAGCAGGTGGTAGGTAGCACAGAGGTCCAGGGGCCTGGGTGCTTTCCCTGACTGCAGGCTGCCTTAAGGCAGGACTGGAAGCATGTGGAAGTCCTGTGGCTCTGCTGTGGCCCTGGAGGCAGCAGGGAGGTGTGGCCAGCTGACTGCTGGTTCCCCTCTTGCTCAGCACCCTGTCCCGAGTGTGTAGCCATGCTGACGGGCACAGCCATGCTGGCAGAAGGGCGGAGCCTGGCCAGGGCTTCCTCACACAGGCCTGCTCTCTGCTCCGCCAGGGGTCCCCTGGCCTCCCCTCATGATGCTCTCCTGCAGAGGCCTAGGACAGGCAGATGAAACCCAGGGGACCCCTCTCTGCAGCCTGGGCCAGGTCATCAGGCCTCCCAAAGCCCGGCAGGGCCTGGGCCTGGCCTGCCTCAGGTACTGCAAACCCAGAGGTCAGCCCTCCTCCAGGCCTGGGGCAGCCTGGGCGGGGTGGGGTGTGGGGTGCGGGGTGCGGTCTCCCCCCTGCTCAGGCTGCCCAGCTTTGAGCATGTGTGGCAGAGCGCTGCAATTTTCATCTTTGTCACGTCTGATTTCTCTGAGGCGACAGCTTTGACTTCAGATCTCCTGTTTTAATTGAGTCATTGTCACTCCATTGATGGTAATTTACACATCCAGTAATGACAGTGACTGTGGGATGCAGGCACAGTCCTGAGGCTCAGGGAGCTGCGAGTCCCAAAGCCTTGTGAAGAGCCGTCAGCCCCCACTGGCAGGCAGACCCCTGGAAGCTGGGGTCTCCTGGGCTCGGGTGCGTGGGCTTCCGTTTTCATCCACCGAGCACTCTGAGCTCAGACTCGCAGAGGGAGGGTGGGGATAGAGCGAGCAATGAGGGGGGGTCCTTGCCTGGGGAGCTTCCAGTCAGCAGGGAGAACGAGGCCACCCAGAACTGGAGGCGAGGACTCCGAGGTCGGTCACAGGAGTGCTCTGTGCTCTGACACCAGGAGGCGACCGGCCACCTTGCACTCAGCTGTGCTCAGGGCAGTTCCACCATCGCAGAGCCAGATGGGGACGGCAGAGCAACAGCACATGAAACGCAGGCAGGTCGCTCTCTCTCTCTCTGCCTCTGTCTGTGTGTCTGTCTGTGTGTCTGTGTGTCTGTGTGTCTGTCTCTCTCTCTCTCTCTCTGTGTATCTCTGTCTCTGTCTCTGTGTCTGTCTGTCTCTGTCTCTTTCTCTCTGTCTCTGTATTTCTCTCCCCCCCCCCTCTCTCTCTCTCACACACACACACACACACACACAGGAGTTTCACTCTCTTCCGTTCTCTCCTTCCACCAAGCTCCATGGTGCTCCCTGCACCCCAGGCTGTGTGCTCATCTCTGGGACCAGGATGGCGCGCTGAACACAAGCTCACGGAACCCACGGAGTGGAGAGAGAGAGAGACAACCAGCAATCAAACAATGTCCAAGCATTAGGGGGAACTGCATTTGGGAGGGACACAGAGAGGCTGGTGACCGAGGGCCCCACCTGACAGATGATAAGCCACAGCACATGCCGCAGTAACTGTGGAGAGAGTAAAGACCTTCCATTCTTTCTTTTTTACGCCCATATGTATGTATATATATGCATTAAATTGCACCCAACAGAATATGATTTCTGACAATGAGAATTGATTTGTTTCAAAAAGTGGAACATCAAAAAGGAAATGTAAATTTGCCCTCAAAGATTTTACATACTAAAAGAGGCCAGGAGATGCTGAAAGAAAGGGACAGATATTTATATAATCTCTAAGTGGAAAAAGCCTTTCAAAAGCATGAAGGAAAAAGTTGGTCATTGTAATCCCACATAAAATTTTAAAGCTCTAGAAACTGAAAACAAAGTGGAAAGCTGAGTGAGGGAGTGGAAGCCGTGGCCTCCCACGTGGGGTGTGGTTAGACAGCTGCCGCAAGGCCAGCGCAGCAGCCTGCAGGCTGGGAGGCTGAGGTCTCCACACTGCTTGGGAAAGGGCTGTTGCTTCCCTGGCCGGGAGGTGGTTCACAGGGAGCTTGACCTCACCACCATCCTCCCCAGGACCAGCCCGTCGCACTGCTGGAATTGGCAGCTATTTAGAATGCTGCTTTTAGGATGCTGTTCTAATACAGAGCTGATTTCCATCCTAATTGATGGATGCACCTGCCAAACAACTGTCAAAGTGTTTGAACTTAACCTTTCCCTCAACACAAATGCTGCTGTGTGCCCTGCACTATCTTCTATTTTGAAGATGGAGTGAGGTTGACTTTGGGAAGTTTGAGCTGATACTCAGCACTGAACATCGCTGAATCTTCTGAATCAGTAAGAAAAGATCAGGGAAAACCCAATAGAGAAATGGTTGCAGAATCTGAGTAGGTAACTAGTGCCTGCACACACGCGCGCACACACACACGCGCACACACACACGCGCACACACGCGCGCACACGCACATGCACACACATGCACACACGCACACACGCACACACATGCACACGCACACGCACACACACGCACACACACACGCACACACACGCACACACACAGATACAGATGCACAATAAACCTGCACAAAGATTTTCATTTCCACTAACAGTTGAACAGCGACAAATGGCAAAAGTGAGCCGTTTTTCTGTTATCATTTTGGGAAAAATGAAAATGTAGACAAAACTCAGTGTTAGAGACATTAAAAGGGCATAGACACCTTGGCTGCTGTTAGTAGGGGTTGTCATGATGTTTCGGGAGCAGTTTGGTAATACGTATCAAATGGGAATGTTTTCCCTTTGAATGAATTCAACCACCTCCAGGTTGACTGTAATTAGAAAATTGTTGTTAGGTGCTGTCATCATGTCTGATTCATAGTGACCCTATGTACAACAGGGGGAACACTATTGTCATTGCTTCTCTGCTGTTCATAGGGTTTTCAATGGCAGATTGTTTTTTGGGAGTGGGTTGTCAGGGCCTTCTCCCAAGCCTGCAGTACCTGGTGTTCCCAGGCGGTCTCCCATCCGAGTACTGACCAGGCGTGTTTGACCTATGATTGTTGAATCATCAGGTGCAGGGCCACGGGAACCGAAGGTGGGCCCTATGTATGTGGTTCCCAGTGTCTGAGGTAAAATATCATCTCTTTCTAAGGTTGCTATGAGTCAGACCTGACTCGATGGCACCTAACAACAACACCACAATCCTAAGGTCAACAGCCCTGTTTTGGAGTGCGCTACAGATGTGGTCTGGGCAGCCAGATTCCTGGGTTCACATACGGAGAACACCCCTCCCTGAAATCCCACAGAGAAGCGGGCGGGCCCCTCGTGGGAACCTGCCCCACGCTCTCACTTACACCTCTGTTCCTTTTGTCCAAAGCCCTCAGCGAGCTGTGAGGTTGGGGAAGTTGTGCTTCTCACAGACACCACCAGGTCCACGTGCATGCCCAGGGCCACGCCGTTCCCACTGCAGGGCCCACACTGGCCACCCTCAGGGGCAAAGGGCGGCTGCCCTGCGAGGCCAACGCCTTCCTCGAGACTAAATCAAACATTATCCTGCTAGTGACTCACAAGAATTCTGTGGACAAAATCTACAGCGATAATAAGACGGATAATACCCCCATAAAACATTTTACGATTCCAATGCAAATATGACCGTTGTCAAGGGCTGTCTTAATCCTGCTTTTTGATTTCCTATATTTTGTGAGGGCTGGGATTTAACTCAGTTGGTAGAGCACTGTGCTGCAGTCTCTGAGGTCCCGAGTTCGATTCCCAGCACCACAAAATGGGAGAAGGACCTGGTAATCCACTCCCAAGGCAATCTCGAAACAGCCATTGAAAACCCTGTGAGGGTCGATATGAGTCAGACAGGACTTGCAGGCACCTGACAACAACAACATATTTTATGATGCTTTGACAATTGGGGCCTGTGGACTAGGGAGGAAACGCCCCTCCCAGGTTCAATAATTTCTAGAGAGATCAAAACCAGTGGCCTGTGAGCAAGTCTTTGATATGCAAACCAGGTAGTCCCCAGGCCCCCAGCCTCCTTTTATCAGTTCCCTGCAGCATCTCCTGGCCCTGAAATACCCCAGGGTGGGTACCAGAGGGGTCCACCCGTGTAGCCGTGTAGCCGAGGAGGTCTATTGACTCCTGACCTTGCTCAGCTGCTCACCCTGCCTTGCCCATTCCTATAGGCCCGCACTTCTCTCCAGCCCTGAGCCACCCCGCTGCTTCCCTATGTGGCCCTGAGCGGGGTAGGGCGCCGCATCCCCGCCTCCTGGGAGCCATGCATAACAAGCTACCTGTTCAATAGCAATTTCCTCCTGAGCTTTGGCCTCACTATACTGATGAAAACAGGTGTTGGGTACATTTTGAAACAATCCACTCCAGGTAACGGAGGCCTTCAGAGTTCCCAGAACTGATGCAGTTCAGGGGTGTTGCATTTGCCTAGCGTCAGTGACGTCTGGGCTTCCACGTCCAGCACTGCAAAGGAAAAGGAAAAGGTAAGGACAAAAAGCTCGCAGATCATTCGGAAGTACGAACCGTGGGCTCAAGCCACGGAAGATTTACTTATATCCGCCCTTTGCTACTAGATTAAAGGCCACACAGAACTCATTCTGTGAGCAGAGGAGCCACCTGCAAGGGTGAACGGCATTTCACGTCCATTAGGATGAAGTCCAGGGAGGGCCCAGGCTGGCCTTAGGACGCCCGTGGGAGTTAACTCCAGAGGCGCGCGCTGAGCAGCTTTCCAATGTGCCTGTGGAGGGGCGTCCCTCGGCATCCTCGAATGCAAGGTGTGGACGGCACTGTGACGTGTGGGCAACCGAAGCAATGCCTTTCAGAATCTTCCCTCAAAGGTCTTTTGCTAAGGGTGTTCAGCCGCCCAATGCCCTCCCCCGTACAGTGCGCACGCACCCGGAAGCTGTGCTGCGAAGGGGCCGCAGCTTTCTCCCCTTCACTGAAGGGCTCATCTTCCTCGCAAAGGGGTGCTGTGGAAACTTCCAGGCTGGTTCCCACCAGGGAGACTCCGTGCTGGAAGCATTCGTGCTGCTAAAACAATTTAACCACAGGAAGTTGTCCACAGGTTTCTTAAGCTCCTGGGAGCTTCCAAGGGGAGCCCAGGCTTCTAGTTCTGGGTTTTAATGGGACACTGATTCTCTTGCAAAAGGGAAATGTTCCAAAGGAAAAAGAGTCAGGCACCTAAGCGTCAAATCAAATAAAACAATCTCTCACCACTGGCTTGTCTGGGACATGAACCTAGTGGCTGTTGGTAGGGGGCACTTGGTGGAAACAAAGTGCCTTGAGGGTGCTTCTGTTTCCAAACTTTGCTGTAGGTCAGGATTTGCTGGATCTGCTGGGGACAGGGGGTGGGGGGATGACTGGAGTGGAGGGTAGGAGAGGCTCCAACATATAACATTGTATCAGCCCAGGCCCAGCCCCGGACACTGAGTTCCTGGGCTTGCGGCAACAGAGCCTCTTTCCACGCTGTCTTCCATGATAGTTAGAATAGGATGGTTGTAGGGGAAGAACACAGGTCAAAGAATGAAGGTCCCGGGACCCGAATGCCTCCCCCTGCCCTCCCTGATCAGGGCTCCAGTCTCTGCACCACGGTGGCTCGTGGGTATGGGTAGTGGCTCGCTGAGAGCCAGGTCGCTGGTGTCTACCACCTCTGCGATCCTCACAATGACCGCGCGGCTACTATGATTACACCTGATGGATGTGGCGCAGGCAGTTGGAGAGTCAGTCTGCTGAGGATGAAGGGCGGGGTCTGCCTCGAGCCTGGTCTACTCTGCACTGTAGCACATGTTCTTGACCCACCTTGTACAACCGCGGCAGTGCCCGTACCTGACTCAGATTCTCCAGAGATTTATTCCTAAACGGGAGCAGAAGGTCAAACCTTCCCGAGGCAAACTCAGTGTGAAACCCATTTTCCTCTCCCCCGAGGCAGCTGTGACCGGCCACCTCACGCCCTCCTGCAGGAGGCTCGCGTGGCCTTAGAATTGATAGCCTCAGCCATTTTCAGGAGAGTCAAGCAGCTGTTGGCTTCAGTCAGGAACATTTGTGCGATGAGCGTAAAACAGTGTCTGGACCAAAATGCTTCACCTTAAGTGAAGATGGGGTGCCGCAGGTGGCCCCATGGCTTCCGGACCCTTTGGAGGAGTCCTGGCAGGTTTGGGGAGAAGCTGGAAGCTCCTCTGCACCCTGCTCTTGACTCTCTTTGGAGACACCTACGCTCTCTTCAATGCTGCAGCCTCGTCCCTCCTTGATATGCGGTTCCTCTCCGGGGCTGGAGGCCAGAGGCGGAGCGTGGGGCTGCTGCAGGGTGGGCACAGTAAGGGAGAGGGGGCCAGGGGGTGTGTGGTGGTGTTTGGGGTCACAGGGCCTGGGGCTGAGTGATGTACCTTGAGACTTCACCACCTGCCCCAAGGCTCAACCTCCTCCATTTCTAAAGTAGGAGAGGATACCAGCCCCAAAGGACTGCTGCAAGAATTATGTGAAATTAAGTAGACAAAGCCACTGAAAACCCTATGAATAGCAGAGAAGCACTGACAATACTGTTTCATCTGTTGTACATAGGGTCTCTACGAGTCAGAGACCGACTTGACGGCACCTAAGGACAAGAAGTAGGTGAAGCCCTTCATGCACGTGCCCAGCTAGTTGTCACCACATCTTCTCCCCTCCCTTCCTTCCCTTCATCCTTTCTCCTCTTCTATTGTCCCCATCCTATTCCCTGCAGCCGTACCACTGTGGTGTCCCATCCCATCAGATCTCGGAAGCTAAGCAGGATTGGGCCTGGTTAGTCCTTGGATGGAAGACGTCTGGGAATACCAGGTGTTGTAGGCTTGGGAGAAGGACCCCGCAACCCACTCCCCTCCCCACAAAAAAAATAAAAAAGCAACCCACTGTTGAAAACCCTATGAATAGCAGAGAAGCACTGACAATAGTGTTCCACCTGTTGTACATAGGGCCGCTATGAGTCAGATACTCTTTCAATGACACCTAGCAACATTCCCCACGGCTCTGCTTTGAGAACCAGTGCTATCTGATGGGCCAGGACAGGAGGAAAGAGATCCCCCTTGGGCTGCACACTGCCCCGACTCGCTGAAGTCTGGGCAACAGCGCCTTCGATACTGAGCCTTGAGCACAGGGCACTGATGCCTCCTTTGTTCCCATGTCACGTGCAGAGGGGGCCAAGCACAGCGAGGTCTCCGTCACCCTCACCTTCCTCCTCCTAACAAAAACAGAACCCTTCGAGCTGGAGAATAATCTGTCCCCCACCCCCAAAAGGCCGTTAAAATGACCTGGCAGCAGGGTCATCGAGGGGAAATGGCCTCCACGCCAGGAAGCGCGGGCGCTCCCCCTCCACGTTCCCAGCCGGAGGCCCCCTCTGAGGCCGCTAACCCATTCCAAGCATTAATTTTCCATTATGAATAAAATTAATGAGTTTAGCCAATTTCTGGTGCTCATAAAATTGTGCTTTTCATTACCAAGGTTAACAGCCTGCTGGTGACGTGGCCTGCTGGCAGAACACCCATGGGGGCTGGGACTGGGCAGACGCTACCCATGGAGGCACAGAGGAGGGCAGGAGGGGCCCCACAGCCGGCCTGCGGGATGCCCCAGTGTCTGCCTGGTCTTCCTGCCTGGCCCACCCTGCCAGGCTCTACCTCTTACCTGACCACTGCTTAAAACTCGCCTCTCCCAAGAGCTCCCTCTGATTAACCTTGGCCATTATAACCTCTGTGATGTCACATCCTCCTGTGACCCGGGCACACACTTCGTGGCAGATCCAGGTTGAAGGGGAAGAAGACCAGGTGGTGGCTGTGCAGGGCGATGGGCCATGCTGACAAACGACAGGGAGCTGCAGAAACACCTGCCCGGGCTCCTCGCCCAGGCTTGGGGCCGCAGAGCTTTTCAGAGAGATGAGGTGTTTGAGTGTCCAGGCTGGGAGCTTCAGGCTGAGCAGGAGTCCATTCTGCAAAATGGAGCGGGCTGGCAAAGGACGCGCTCACAAAGAGGGTGAGTGAGTTGGACACGACTTGATCTAAGAGCACCAGGGAGAACACAAGGTAGGGGGACAAGATGCTGAGGGATGCGCGGGAGCTGGGCAGGGTGTCCTTTATGCCTTGCCCGGGGATCTGGGGACCGATTGCAAGAGAATTAGGACCCCACCTGGGCTGTCCCTCTGGGCCAGGAGTCAGCAAGCCCGGGCCCCCTGGCCACAGCCATCCTGTAGTGTGTTTCTGTAGATCAAGGTGTTTTTGGATCATAGCTGTGCTCTGGCTGCCTTTGGGCTTTGAAGGCAGCGTTGAGGAGCTGTGATAGAAAGTATATGACCCGCAAAGCCATAGCGTGCGCTCTTCACGGGAAAGCTAGCCGACCTCACACTGAGCTCTGGCAGTAAACATTCCTCGTGCTTGGCCTCAAACAAATATCCCTGCCCTCTGTCCTCTGGGTCAAGCCCTCCTGCAGCCGGTGGTGAGGCGTCAAGGGTTCATAAGATTATAAACCGCAACGGGAAGTGCACGGCAGTCAGGGTGCCTGTGTTTGGGTCCTGGCTTGGACTGCTCACTAATGATTGCACACTAATAAGAACGGTGGGAGAAACTGTAGTGAATGCAGTAACACTTTCTATTTATTCAGCAGTCACCATGTGACAGGATTTTGCTGGTTTTTTTTAAATAGATTATTTCATTTAAATTCTCACAAGAAATTTCAGATTCAGTATTTTTAAATTCCTGTCTTATATATGCTGAAGCTAAGACTCAAAATAATGGATGAGCTTGAGTCAGTTAAGAATTTAATTCTGCTTCTACCAAAAAAAGAGGATATATAGGATCAACAGCATAGACAAAATAAAAGGGTTCTTCCCCTTTACCCCTCACAGAAACCTGGAAATAAGCAAACACTACAGGTAATAGGCCTGCAGCTGTAGCCCTGCAGCATCTGATCCCGTCAGATCTCGGGAGCTAAGCAGGGTCGGGCCTGGTTAGTACCTGGATGGAAGATTGCCTGGGAACACCAGGTGCTATAGGCTTGGGAGAAGGATCCGACAACCCACTCCCAAAAACCTGCCATTGAAAACCCTATGAATAGCAGAGAAGATCCTGTTGTACATAGGGTCGCTATGAATCAGACATCCACGCGACGGCAACTAACAACAACAACAACAAAAACAACAGGTAATAGGGCAGATTTGCTCAGCTGTGTCACATTTTTATCACATTATTTTCCAACTTTTAGGTCTCTGCATGGACCAAAACAATGGCTGGAGTGCCACCCATGACGTTTAGATTCTAGTAAGGAAAGATGGTGAAAAAGACATCAACAAAGGCATTTCTCTACAAAGATCACTTGAAACCCCTGCTTGCTTCTCATGGGTCAGACTTTAGTCCGATGGCTGTAACTATCTGCAAGGGAGGCTGGGAAATGGCACATTGCTACCCGGGGTAAAAGATGGATATGATCTGTCACTAACACAGGGAATATTGGAAAGGCTGTCAACACTGTCGGGTGCATCAGCCACTTTGGCTTCCCGACTTTCACAGACAAGGCTCTTCCACATGGAGTTCATACTCTGCATTTCTAGGGCACCCCACCCCCCAATCTTATCCAGTTACTACATGGAGCTGGTTCGGCGGGCAGGTCTCTGCTCCAGTCCCGGGCATATTGCTTCTTACAACCTGCAGACTCATAAACTGAAAGACAGGCTTTTTGCTCCTAATCTGCCCAATTTATCATCGTGGAGAAAAGGGAAAATAGCCACAATCTAAAAAATCAATCACTCAGGCAAAGGAAGAGAAGAGAGACACAGTGACACTGGTCCGTGGTGACGGCCGAAGCCTATTCTGCAGGACTGGGGAGGACTGGCCACCCTGGCCGTGGGCTGGGTCCACGGCTGACCCACGTGGACATCACTCTGCCGTCCTGGGGTGTGGCTCCTGTGGCCCTGACCTCCTCAGCCCTGGCTCTGCCTCAGGAAGCGGCCTCGCTGTTAATCACCTTCCACTGCCATTTCAGTTGTGGGCATGGGGGAGCTGGTCCTTCCCGGAGGGTCCCAGTATTGAGACCCCCACGTGGGCTGCAGGACCAGGGAATGCAGAGCTCTTTAGGACTTTTGCAGACTTGGGTTGCTGCAGAGTGGGCTTCAAGTTTCTTTAGAAACAGAATTCCCTCAAAATCCAGCTTAGCTTCCAGTCTATTTGCTGGTGATCGTTTTAACGTGCAAATCACCACGGCCACCTTGCTTTGTGTCCAGACCTAGTTTTACAGCTTGAGTATTTGTGCTTTACTCCTGGCCTCTGCGTCTTGGTCCACCCTCTTGGCTCCTAAATGAAGGGCGAGGGTGCTAACGCCCGTAATCTGATCTCTGCTGGTGCATTAACCCCCACTGTCTGCAGAGAACTGTTAATACCAGGTGCCTGATAGTCTCGGGGTCACAGTTTTCTCTTCCTCTGAGCTCCTACTTCACAGCCACCATTTATAACTGTTTCAGTCTGGAATACAGCTGCACTGGGCCATTTTTTAGGTTCCTAAAAAGCAAAACAAAATAAACAAATAAAAACCTCAACTCACGGAGGACCATCTAGAAAATGCAGTATTTCCTTCCCCGTGGCTTGCATGCCCGCCAGCTCTGGCGGAAGGCCGAATCTCTCTTGTAGGATTTTACGGAAAGTGGTAAGAGTGGTTCGGACCACACCAACACTCCCTGTTAGTTCCGCCATTCTCCGGGGCTCCAGCCTCAGGAGGCCTGCGATCTGCCTTCCAAGGAAGAGGCAGGGACTTGACCAAACACTTTGCCACTGCCCTTGAGGGCTGCAAGATTTCCCTGTGAGGTGGCCTCGCCCTCCCTGTGCTGCCTGATTCCTTTCACAGCCCTCATCGAGCTCCGGTCCATGCAGCCCCCATGCCCAACTATTGTTGTTGTTGTTAGGTGCCGTCGAGTTGTGTCTGACTCATAGTGACCCTCATAGGGTTTTCAATGGCTGATTGTTTTGGGATTGCCTTGGGAGTGGATTGCCAGGCCCTCCTCCCATTTTTGTGGTGCTGGGAATCGAACTCGGGACCTCAGAGACTGCAGAGCGGAGCTCTACCAACTGAGCTAAATCCCAGACCCCATGCCCAACAGCAGGTCCTTTATCAGTTAGAAATTGCACCTGTCTGTTCCTACCGATCTGACCTCAGGTGGCTGAAGCCCATAAGGCTGAGCTGATAGCAAGCCAGCACTTACTCAGTAATTAAGAGCCAGCACTCCAGCTGGCCAGGTGGTCCTGGTCCGGGTAGGCGGGCTCTGTGTTGCGGAGCCCTGCCCACCCCCTCTGAGTGTGAGTCTGGATAGAGAGGCAATCATCCACTTGCCTCTCAGGGCTACTTCACAAATGACATGCGCTAAGGTATCAAGTGCTATGTGAAGAACTGACATTATTAATGCGTATTAATAATGACTAATCTGGGAAGCGGATTCGCATTTTAAGCGAAGGGGTAAGGCTAATGGGGAAATTTGAGGTATCATACAGGCCAATATTAGAAGTGAAAATTAAAAACAGAACACGGGCAACACCTTCAACCGCTTTTCCATGATCTTTTGTAATATTCTCCTTATATTCCTTCCATCTTGCCCAGTCTCTCTGTCTTTTCTCCCCACTAGGGTGGAGAGCAGGTAGTTGGTCTGGTGGTGCTGGGCCATCCCAGGTAGACCCTATTTGGAGATGAGCCACCGATTAGGGAGAAACCAACATCCCCCACGCCCTGGGGACAGGAGGCTTTCTTCCTGGGAGCTGCATGAAGGAGGTGGGGCTGGGAGAAGATGTGGTGGGACCACAGACGGTGCAGCCCCGTGGCCCAAGCCTCCCGCAGCCCGCTTCTCTGGGCTGCTCAGGGGTGCCCAGGACAGGCATTGGCTCCAGCTGAGCCCCGGCCAGCTTGGCAGGTGGAGGGAAAAACCCAGGCATGCCATATGGGGAACATTTTGCAGAATTCATTAGCAGACTTGGAATGCCACAATTTGGGCTGTTCGGAAGGCAGGAAGCCGGAGTGCTGCAGGTTGGGAGCAGAATTATAGGAGCAGCCCAGCAGGGGGACTCTGACCGCCCCTGGCTGTTCTGTGTGGTGCGGGCCTCGTGCTCCACGGGACAGGGGCTGTCATTACAGCAGGTCTCAAGCCTAGGCTTGGGAAACACTTCTTGAGTATGAAGATTTAAAAGGAACCGAAACCACTATTGAGCAAGCCCCTCCCCCTGCTTTTTATAATACCACTTTGTATAAAGATCTTTTATTTTTCCAAATGGTTATAAAATAAAGTAGTAAAAGTACAAGAAGAAAATGCAAACCATCCAACGCCACCACTGAGGGATGAGCGCTGTCGTTGTAGGTGGTGTGGCCTCTCTGACCTCTTTCCCCGGATGTAGGTACAGACAGGACAGGTGCGGCATTTTGCAGGGTGGGGCTGTGCTCCTTCCTCAGCGTTTCAGGGACATCTACCCTTATCAGCTAGTATCGTCCCAGGTAGCTCTCAGCCCTGGGATCTTCTAGTTTTTGTTGTTGCTTTTGTCTTTTTTTTGCGGTACTGGGGCTTGGACCCAGGGCCTTGCGCCTGCATACTCTGCAAGTGCTGGATCACTGAGCTGCACGCCCAGCCCATTTTTTAACATTTTGAGACAGGTTTTCACTGACTTACGCAGGCTGCCTCTGATCTCGAACTCGTCAGCCTCCTTCCTCTGCCTCCCAAGTCGCTGGGATGATAGGCCTGCGCCACTGAGCCCGGCTTCCTCAGACGTTTTTAACAAAGAGCCACTCAGCTAACTGGGTAAAGCAGGCTGCTGCCCACCTGGCTGCCTGTCTCCTGTCTGGGACGCCCGCTTCCGGTTAACACCTGCCACCCTGGAAGACTTGGTGCAGCATCCCCTCCCCAGCCCAGCTACCGAGCCCTGTACCACTGTTGCAAGCCTGCAGCTACCCTAGCCCTACTGTAGCTGCAGCTGCATCTACCACTATACCCGAGTCTTTTGCTTTTTCTTTGGGACCTAGAATGTGCAGTTTACAGAGCTGGAGCCCAGGACACCTATCTTGAATGGGAGAGTGATAGGACCGTATTTCTCTAACTTTTACCTTGGAGTGGGGGTCATACGCTCGTGGAGGAGACCGAGGGGATGGAGATGACTCTAGTCACCCAGGGATGTGGGGTCTGGTGTACTTATTTGCCACTTGCCACCTGGTGGCTTCTTCCAGGTGGGTAGCCTTGGAGCCCAGCCTGGGCCACACCAGGCAGGGGCAGGTGCGGTGTCCAGAGTCCTCTCTTGAGTCCAGACCGGACTCTAGCTCTGGCTCGCCTCTAACTGGTATACGTGACCTTGGGCAAGACATTCCACTTGTTTTGGCTTTGGTTTCTGCAGGGCTGAAATGAGCATGGGGACCCTCCTCTTCCTTTGATACGTTCCAGTCTGACTCTGTGAATGGTCTGAGCACATTCTGCTGTGAGAATTACCCAGGAAGTGGAGGCTTCGGGAAAGGAGGAAAGAGAGAAGCAGAGAAGTGAGCTCCTCCTCTCCACTCACCCAAGGGGGCTGTGATAACCATGTGCTACCCATAGGCTCATAAGAAGAGCCACGAATGATAAGTTTCACAAGCTGAGGCCATGATCTTCCCCTGCCCTGTAATGTGCCTTGGTCTCCTCCTGCTCCCTCCCTGAGGGACACACCAGGAAATCAGGCCCAAGGCCTCAGAGTTATGGGCTGCCTCTCCTGCCAGTGCCTCACGCCCCAGCTCATCATGCTCAGAGTCAAGGGGCCAAGCCTCCCTAGAGACCCTCCAACCAGGCTCTGGATCTCCTGGGGATGTTTATAGGCTGGGGAATTCCAGAATCTCTGGTCAGTGTTTCAGAAAGTCTGAGAAAAATTGTGCTCTGACCCATGTTCAGCTGCAAAGGCTGACACTTGAGTCTTTCATTTGGGTTTGAATTATAACCCTTGGTGGACTTACCTCATGCCCATCAGCAACTCCATGGGCGCTTATCAGATCCTTTGACTTGTTTGAGAAACGGGAGACAAGCAGTAAGCACAGCCTCACAAACAATTCCTTCTGACGTAAGACAGGAATAATAAAAGGGGTCCCCAGGGAGGGCCTGGAGGCAGCAGGCGTCTCCTCGTTCCATAAGCATGGACGCTGCACGTGGAGGGAAGGTGCTGTGGTTTGACTCTTCCTCCCCAACAGCCACAGGTTAGAAACAGCCCCCTGTGTCCTGTGTCAATAGCATCTGGACGTGGGGCCTTTGAGGGGTAATTGAGAGCATGGGGCTCCTGCAATGGCATTAGTGGCTGAGTCAAAAGAGGAAGGGAGCTGGGTTAGCACCCTTGTTCTGTCTCCCTGTGCAGAAGCCATAGCCGGGTTCCAGTGCAGAATGGAAGGCCTTCACCAGGCACCTGAGAGCTGCCAGCACCATGCTCTTGGACTTTCCCTCTTCTAGAACCGTGAGTCAAATAAACCTCCTTTCTTTCTCTCTTACTCAGGCTCAGGTATTTTGTTACAGCATCAGAAAACAGACTAACACAGATGGAGCATCTCACCCCAGGCCAGGTGGGATGGACAGACCCCAGCTTTCTGATTCCCAGTTTAGTGGGTGTTTTCTTGACTGTATAGGGACACATGTTCTACTGCTCCAATGACTGATGCGTTTGTCTTTTGGGGAGAAAGAATCCTCAACTGAGGAGCTCCGTGTCTGTTGGGTCTGAGCGTTGGGCCCCACCACTTTGCAGGCTGATGGAAATGCCCAAATACCTTCTTGGGAGACTGTGCTGGGGAACAGCATTCTGTGAAGATGCTCCCTCTAGCTAACTCCCTGGTCTCTTCCAAGTGTGGTTTTAACAAGTTGGGTGTAAGGGCGTAGAGGTGGCCTGAACCCCCAAAGATATAAAGAAAGTTCTACCAAGCAGGGGAATGATACAGACTAACATGAGGGGAAACCAAGCATACGTCGTGTTCATTTGCTGTACCCTTGCTGGGTGCCGGGCCCGAGCAGAAGGAGGTGGCAGCAGAGACAAAGGAGGGTTCTGCCAACCTCAGGCACTGCACAAACAGAAGTCCTGTCTAGCACAGAGCGAGGATTAGAGAAGGGTTTGGGAAGTGCAAAGAAGTAAAGGCAATGAATGTTTCATGTGCTGTGTAGACATTAGTGTTGCAGGGAGGTGCTGCCGTTGGTGATTAGTGGATCAAAGAAGAGACAGGAACACAAGAATTAAGAATCCCAGTAGGTAAGAGAAGACAAGACAGGCACCCAGGCCAAGGACAGGCCTGCCCAAGACCCACGGGTATGAAAGAGTTGGGGACCACCCAGACCACCGATGAGGAAACAGCTCTCCTCTCTCGCCTGGACCTTCAGTGAGGAAAGAATGCTCTCCCCGCTGTGACCATCAACAAGGAAAGAACCTGCTCTTTGTCTGATCATTGACGAAGGAAGAACTGTCTCCTCGTGACCACCAAGACCACCAACACGGGTGTTTGTCCCTGGAAGGCAAAAGCGCCTGAGGCTTTTCCTTTCTCCCATCTCCTCCGGTGTCCCGAGGGCCGCAGGAGTCCGCGCCCCCTCACCCAAGGGTCCTGAATGAATTGTGTTTAGTATCTGTCTCTGTGTGTGGTGGTGCCGCCTGACCGAACATCCGGGCTGGGTGCCCCACATAGAGTTGGTGTAGTTCTTGGGTCAGAGGTCTGGATTTGTTTGCATGTGAAGCAGCTGGGGACTGAAGTTGGAAAGGAAGGCTGGGACCATGTTGCTGAGGCAGGGCCCCGTCCCTGCAGCGAGGACCTGGCGTTGCTGCAGATCCACACTCCCACCCCTCTTCTAGCCTGGGCTTGGTGTTGAGTATGAGAGGAGAAGGGACCAGAAAGCAGGACAGACTGTCCGGCCCCGTTCTGTGGCATCGAGTCCCTCCTCTGCCTGCCCAGGTCTTTGAGAAGCAGGGATGAGGTGGGGTTTGGGCCTTGGGTGGGCGGCACCTCTATGGCTTCGGATGAAGAGGGACCTCTGGGCAAGAGGATTTGAGCAAGAAGCTACTGAAGTGCGAAGAACTTGGCCTCAGCTTAGCTTCTTTGGCTTGGGTCAGGGAAGTTGGCCCAGAAAGTTGCTCCTTGGGGGCCAGTTTGCAGTGAGCTGCAGAGGCCTGAAGCCAGCCAGGAAATAACCACAGTGCCGGGCGGGGGGTGGGTGGGGTGGGTGGGTGATCTGAAAGGCAGGAAGACTGTTGTTTGCCAAGGGCTGACTTGAAGCCAGGTCTTGGGCTGAACAGTTTAAAATAAGCAACTACATCTTAATGCTTATGACTAACTCTTTGCGATTTGCCCCTATTTAAAAGACGTCAGAGCTGAGGTCCAGAGAGGTTACATGACTTGTCCCAAAGCACATAGGAAGCACAGGAGCTGGGATTTGAACCCAATTACTCACTTCTAATTTTTTTTTTTGGTCTCTTCTCCTCTCTTCCTGATCCTCTGCTGACCGTTTAAGCCTGAGACCTAAAGGAAGGCCTCCTTTAAATCCTGAGTGACCTTGGAACATGTCCCTAGGTCATGACTCGAGCTCTGCCACATCTCCCTCCTGCCGGCGTGGCCACAGTCGGCTGGTTCATTTTAATTGAGGAGATGCCTTGAAACACACTGCCCCGGAGAGTCAGCCATTACTGCCGTCCCTTTTCCCTTCTCCCAGCACCCACACCAAAGGGCAGGTGGCTTTTCCAGGAGACAGCAGCCACCAGCTCTGGTCCTATGTGAAGCGTGGCTCGTAGCTTTCACAATCCAGGTGGGAGAACATTGGCCGGATTTCTGAGGTATAGAAATGGGGTACACGAAGGAGATGGAAAGAAGAGACCATGACCGGTCAGGGGTGGGCTTTGGTGGCTCCCTCTCCCCTGGGGACTTCACTATGGGACTGGCTGTGAGTGTTCTCTGGTCTCTTGAGCCATCCCTCCAGCTGATGGGGATCCCCCCATGGCATCCAAGAGGGGTCCCATGCAGGGTCTCCTGGGAATGGAGACAGGAGCCCAACCACGGCATCGTGGATCGATGACCCAATGGTGACGCCAGGCTGGACAAGCAGAGCCCATGGCGCCTCCCGTTGCCGGGGCCTCCTCGCTGAGGGAGGTGCAGTCTGTAGCCCTCAGCTGCCCCTGAGGTGCCTCACCACTTTCACACGCTTGCAGAGTCTTCCTTGCTCCCCACGAGCCCAAGGCCTGCCGATGCCCTCGGTGCTGTGGGCATCATGAGCAGCAGTCTTCACCTATGTTTACCAGAGAAAGAGGCCATGGTTCCTGGAGCACCGTGAACTCTGTGCTGCAGTTAAATGGGTTCCAGTGAAACGTGCACTCGGAAACTTCTCCCCAGGGCAGCACAGAGATGGATTCCACTGGTTAAGTCTCAGTCCTGATAAGAAGCCAGCATTGCTGAGCGGAGGCCACAGGAGCCACCTGCTTCAGCAACAGAGAACGAAGAGGCTGAGGGTGAAGAGATCTGTGCTGTTTACTGACCATGGGCTGGGATGGAAGGTGTGCACATAGCAATGCCCTCCAGGGGCAAAGGGGCAGCGTTGCCCATGCGTGGGAGTCAGCGCCAACTCTAACCAACGCCACCAGGGGACCTTGGGTCAGTCACTCAGCCTCTCTGGGCCCCAGCTTCCTCACCTACACATCATGGGTCCTCTAAAGATTTTACCAGCTGGGAAATTCCAGTTCCTGGAAGCCACGAGAGACCAGGGTGCTCCTCACCATCCTTTGCCCTATTTGCTCTCTGGGCTTCTTTGGTTGAGAGATTATAGGCAGTTAGGGAGGAAGTGACTCCAGGAGAAAGCTTAAGACTGGTGGGAAAATATGCAAAATGGACCCGCTGTGACTCTGAGAACCTGGGGAGACCTCCGCTGACCGTGACCCAGCTGTCCTCTCTGGGTGGGGATGAGTGATGACTGTGCACTTCTTTTTTTTTTTTAATTAGAAATTTTTAATGCACACCTTAATGTGATTCATTCTGACATGCTTTTCATTGTGACATTTCCATATATGCATTTTGTTGTACGTTATTCATATAGGTTCCCCCTTATCCTCTTGTGCACTTCTTCCCCCGTCTCACCCCCTCCATCAAAGACTTCTCTTCCACTTACTTGTCTTTTTATGGTAATAATTTTCTACATATCCTTGGGTTCCAATTCTGTTTAAGAGAGAAACTTTTTCTGTAGTGAACTTTCTTTTTACATTGTCAGTACTATTACATGAATTTTCTAGTCCATCTACAATAATATCATTCTTAGATTTGTTTTATTATGTTCCCATCTCTGCATAGGATTTTTTCCTTCTTATAATTTTGATTCAGCTCCCACATATGAGTGAGAACATGTGGTATTTCTCTTTCTGAGCTTGTGTTCATTCACTTAAAATAATTTTCTCCAATTCCATCTCTTTTACTACAAATGGCATTATTTCATTTTTTTGATTGCTGAGTAGTATTCCATTGTGTATATATACCATCGTTTTTTTAATCCATCCTTCTGTTGATGGGCACTTTGGCTGATTCCATACCCTTGCTATTGTGAAGAGCGCTGCATTGGACATGGAGATGTGGGTGTCTCTGTGGCATGATGATGCGTCTCCCCTGGGTAAATTCCCAGTAGTGTTAGAGCTGATGACCATGTGTTTCTAAGAGGTGATTCCCTGGGATAAAAATGGCACGGGGTGCTGGGAGCTGTCCAGCAGCAGCTGGTGCTGAAGCCCGTCCAGGAACATTCCACTCCACCAGGGTGCGCTACTCGGGGTGCCGTGTGCTCCGCAAGTGGGCGGGATGCCAAGGAGGACACTGGCTAAGGCTGACCTTGTCCTTGACACTCGAGGGACTGGGCACAAATACTCGAAGCTCGAGTACTCTGCTGTGGCAAAGGCAACCTCTAGGGGAGGGCTCAGAAGACAGAGAAGGAAGTGCCCTGTAAAGACTTGGGAGGGGCTGGGGCTCAGGGAGCACTTTAATTACAGTGGGATACCATGTGTGGCTTATTGGTGAGGCTGCGAGCATCGGGGATGGCAGGAGTAAGCAGAGGTCTGTAATCTAAGCAGAGGGGCGGGGAGGAAGAAAGAAGAAGAGACCGATGTGGGCAGAGGCTCCGAAGACGAGCCAGTGGGAAGCCCATGTCCACCGCTGGTGTCGTTCCCAGCCACGGGCTAGGAATTCAGTCGGACAGGGGAGCTGAATAGGGGAGGAGGAAGAGAGGAATGGACGGAGGAGACCAAAGGAAGGGGCTTGTCACTGACAAGGGGAGAGCCCCACTGAGCACATGTCCCTTGGAGGACCCCGACTTCTGCTTTTAGAAGGAGGTCCCCTACGGGCCACCTATGGGTTGAGGATTTGGGAGATGGAGTCAGCGGCAGCCCCTGGCTGGTGCTGGACCTGCTTCCTCCTCTTCTCCGCCAACTCCTTTTTCCTGGGACCGCTGTCCTGGTTTGTCTGATCACTGGTCCCTTCACGGCTTAGGGCCCAAATATTGAAGTCACTTAGAGGGATTTTTGACCCCCTATTCCATAGGAGTCAGCTGCCTCCACGAAACTTGGCTTCTTCAGTGAGCGATCACAGTATCCCCATTCTACAGCCAGAGGGAACAGGGCTGGTTTATGCCTGTACCAGGCATGGGCCATCTCTCTCCTTTCCCTTCTGTGGAGGCACCTCTTTGGAACTCACCTGGATGCTGGTAAGTTCCCACACCAGCCAGCATCATCTTTTGTTGTTGTTTTTAGGTGCCATCGAGTCCGTATCCGACTCATAATGACGCTGTGTACAACAGGCGAAACACTTTGTCGGTGCTTCTCTGCTGTTCATAGGGTTTTCAATGGCAGATCGATTTTTTGGGGAGCAGGTTGCTGGGTCCTTCTCCCAAGCCTACAGTACCTGGTGTTCCCAGGTGGTCTCCCATCCAAGGACAACCAGGCCCGACCCTGCTTAGCTTCCGAGATCTGACGGGATAGGATGCCACAAGGCTATGGTTGCAGGCAGCAGCATCTTTACTCGATGTTTAACCCTAGAAATATTTCACTCAACTGTTTACGATTGACTTGTTTCCCTGCTTCTTAACAAATTAAATGCGTGTGCATCCACCCCTGTGGCAGCAGCTGGTTTAAGAGGAGGACTGGAGACTGTAATGAGATCTCGTTAATATCCCCACCGGCAAAATTCATCAGGTTGTTTCTGGGCCTGAGCGTCTCCTCTCCACAATGATCTCTTCATTCCGCTCCCACCTAAAGAAGGAGAGGGCAGTTCAGTGGGCTGTTTGAAGGATGTTCTTCAGACAAGACGAAGGTCTCTTACAGTGATGGCTGTTGGATCGGGTTCCTTTTGTTATTTATTGCTTGGGCTTTCACGGAGGAGCTCAGCCCACGCTTTCAAGTTTTCAGCATTGCATAAGAGTTGGGGCCCACTCTTTCCTGCTGACAGGCAGCAATAATCACCTTCCACGGTGAAAGATTCAGGTTATGTTCCGAGAGAAAACCCAAGTGTCAAGAATTGCCTGCCGCTGGGTGTCTTGCTGGGGAGAGGGATCCCAAACAGGCTTTCATAGAGAGGGTGGCTGACCTGTCTCCAACAGACTCAGAGCACTGCAGGCTGAAGGCGGCTATGGCCTGGAGCGAAAGATCCTTGGGACTCTGATGTTTTGGCATTTTTAATCTCCGGCTGAGTACAAGTTACCCCTCTTGCCTCCACACTGCCCTGGGGACCTGGGCTATTTTCTCATTCGTGGAAGAGAATGGATCCATCCGTTATGAGAACCAATTGACATAATTTGAACCTGCATGCAGTAAAAAACTAAGTTATGCATGCTCACAAATTCTAACCTGGTGTAGCCCGTTTGCTTGTGGAAGTAGTTGCTCAGACCCTGGCTGAGGCTTGGAGAGAGTGTGGGGGGTGCACAGCTGTGGGGGAGGAGGCTGTAGATAGGAAGTCCCGTGGCTCCCTACCACGTCCATCCACGTGTGCTCATGCATGGCAGGTGTGAGCGGAGCTTCTGTGCTGCTGGGACCCCCGTCACCTGAGGCCATCTCTGAGGCCTGGGGTGCGGGTGCTTGGCCACAGCTCCAGTAGACCCCACTCAGCGTCCACAGCCTGGACTCGACTTTCCTACCCATTTACCACCCTGCACTGCAGCCAGGACCCCCAGGGACGGCCACAGAAACGGAACGCCGGCACACAGTCACACCACAGGCTCTGCTCTTCTTCCGTCTGCCTGTGCATGTGGAAGAAGAGGAATCATTTAAAATGGGGAAACCTCGCCTGATTCTGAAGTCATCGAACAAGGCCGAGTGGCAAATATGGCCATCCCTTGGTATCCATGTGGGACTGGTTCTAGGGCCCCGACAGACACCACATCTGTGGATACTCAAGTTCCCCCCATAAACTGGCATGATATTTGCATAAAACTGGTACACATATACTTTTTTTGCACATCGGTGGTTGAACCCAGGGCCTCAAGCATGCAAGGCAGCGCTCCACCTCTGAGCTACACCCTCAGACATCCCATGCACTTTATCTCTACATCCCTTGCAATTCCTAATGCAATGCAAATGTTATGTAAGTTGTTGTTACACTGTATTGTTTAGGCAAGAGGGACAAGAGAAGAACGTGTGCTCCTCTTCAATACAGATGCCATCTTGTTCCCAAATATCTTTGATTGGAGATTGATAGAATCCACAGATGGCAGACTCACAGATATGGAGAACCGACTCTCTACGTTTCTCAAGGATGTGCACTTAACCTCATTTAGGAAAGGGTTGAGGAGGCAAATGGAGTGGAGCTTAAGGAAGAAAACCCTCCCTCTTGAGGAAAGGCGCTACTCCCTTGTACACAGCCTAGCCAGCCCTACGTGATAGGGGAAGACGCAGAAGACTGGCAATGGCGTCTCTTTAATTAGGGTAAATGAAAAGCAGCCCAGGGATGTTGTTGAAAGTCTGTCTGGGTTAGGAGACAGCACGGCAGTGTGACAGCCTGAGGAGACATGAGCCAACGAGATGCAAGAGGAATGAGAAAGGAGGGCTCCGTGTGCCCCGTAAGGAGAAATTTGGGTGACCAGCTGCAGAGGGCAAAAACGGAAAATTGGCACGATCCGTATTGAGAGTGGTGTGTCAATCAATGTGCTTGCGTGCTTATGTTCTTTTCAATACTTCTCTAAACCGTGTACCTTGTTGTATGAACTGCTTTCCCTGGGGAGACATAAAGGAGACATCTGTTTACCCCAGACAGAGGGGGCACAGATGGCCCAAAGAAAGGGATTTGTCAAGTCCAACCTGGTGGACCAGTGGGTTTGTTAGGCTTCCTTACAGGAGTGCAGCTGACCAGGCAGCACTACCGGAGAGTCCCCTGGGCAGCTGTCCCTCAGAAGGGCCCCCCACCCAGCCAATCATTCACCCCTTGTGTAACTGAGCATCCACAGGCAGCTGGGGCGGGAAGAACTGGTGATCAGCATTCCTGGTGAGGGTCTTGTGGGGCCTCCTGAAAGTCTCATGAGAATCTTAACCCCTCTCTGCCTCCCAGAGGGAGTGTTAACAGCCCCACGGCCACCCCCATAGGTCTAGCTGTCCGCTGTGTAGTCCTGCTCATTTCATTGCCATGGCTCAGGCCAGGGGCTCCTAGGTCATCATAGGTGTTCAGTTTCAAGATGGCGATGGTCACGAGCAGCCTGGTGGAGGCAGCTACGACTCTGTCACTGGAGATTTGGGAAGAGTGTGGGCAGGCAGGTCCAGAGCCCAGGCCCAGGAATTGGGCAACACAACCCTGGTTCTTGTATCTGGCATGAAAAAGAATTTATACTTGACAGAGAAGTTACAGGAGAGAGTACCGATAAAATTTATTAAAACATAGTGCAGTATTTACAAATAATTCCAGAGAAGACTGAGGCACCTGGAGAAGCTTGGGTAAGCCTGGAAAGGAACTGAAGATAAGCTGGGTTTCCTGGGTGAATCTGCAGAAGGCTATGTCTAACTCCCAGGGAAAGGTAAATTCAGAGAGCAGAGTGAGGCAGCTCGTAGAAGGGAAAGTACCTCGGGGAGACAGAGACAGTGGCAGCCCCGGAGAGGAGAGAGGCGGGCGCGTGGTTACTAGAGAAAAAGAGGGAAAGAGGCCCTAGCATCCAGTGGGACACGAGCCTGGGGTCTTTGTGTTGTAAAATGGGTCCGTGGTTTGGATTAGAGTGTGGATCCCATTGAGAACATCCTTCCAGTGTCCTCAGAGGCACATGTGGCCTCACCCACCGTGGCCCAACCGCAAGGAGTCAATTTCAACCCCGTTTTCCTCCGTATTGCCTGCTAATGCTTAAGCCAACCCGCCTATCAACTCCACTGATATAGATGGAGTTTTCTGTATTTGTATTCAGTTGACTGCCTTGATTTGGTTTGGGAAATAAATAACTCCTAAATAGTATTCGTCAGTAGTTTGCTTAGTTTTAAGCAAGTGTTGCACTTTTCTAAGGCAAGTATCTTCAAGGAGAAGGGTGTGCTGGGATGTTTGAATAACACCATCGTGTTTACCGGAAGCCTAGCCATTTATATTATGAGGTCACAATGAAGACATGAAACACGAAAAGCTGTCATTGAATGTGGGGTCACTTAAATGCCAGGCCCCTTCGCAGTGCTTTGCCTGCGACAGACTGTTGGCTGCCTACCAAACCTGTTGCCTGCTTCCTGTATTGGTCAGCCGTATGCCATTCCCTACATGGTCATGTGCTTCCAGGAGAGCTGGCCTTGTCTGCGTCTGGTTGGTCACGGTCATGTTTCCTCAGCCAGTCCCTGGCCTTTACTACGTAGGGATAAGTAGGGCCTGAAATATAATATCAGCCAATGAGAGGAACGAGGACATAACATGAGAAATGTCTTGAAAGGGGACAAAGGGAACGGTTGCCTCTCATTATCCTCTGGATGTGTCATGCTGAATGTGAGCCCAGAGCAGGGCAGCCCTATTACTACCACAGGTGGGCTAGCAGGAGAACAAATCCACCATAAACAGAGTGGCAGCTGAGAAGCTAGATGTTCTTCATAATGTTGTTGAGTCATTCAATAAAAACAATCCTGGAATTTCCCTCCTACAACAGCTTATTTTATGGGATATTACCTTATTGGGGTTAGCTTCTTGGTGGAGATATTTTATACCCCTAGATATCCATGGAACAGGGTAGAGCCTGGTTGGTACTTGGATGGGAGACCACCTGGGAACACCAGATATTACTGTAGGCTTGGGAGAAGGACCCGGCAACCCACTCCCAAAAATCAATCCGCCATTGAAAACCCTATGAACAGCAGAGAGGCACTGACAAAGGTGTTTCACCTGTTATACACAGGGCTGGTAAGTTGGACACCGACTTGATGGCACCTAACAACAACAACAACAGATATCTATACAGTTATTCTCTAAGACAGCGATCGTATGGCATAGGCATTCCTCTTATATTCATTGTGCCCATGAAGAATTTGCTGCAGAGCTAGTAAGCCCCAGGGTGGGCTCAGAACACCCTGAGCCCCTGCCTCTGTCCATTACACTGCCAGGTAGAGCTGCTGGTGGTCACACTTGCAGGGGTCAGCAGGGAGGAAGTGTCCTCTGGGGAGTAACTACGCGGCGACACCGCCTTTGATTTCAAGGGTGGCAATTTATGGCTCTCGTTTCATCACAGTGTGTATCAGCAGCCAGCCAGGCTCGAAAAATCAATCCCACACCGACTCCGCCTGAAACGCAGATGCATCTGACAGTGGGAACCTCTCCTCGTGGCAGGCTGGAGGGGGGCCATGAGCTCCCCCGGGGCCTGGGGCCTTTCAGTCCTTATAAATAATTTTGAGCCTTGGCCAAATCTCTCTCTGCCTCCAGGCCAGTGCGTCTCTGCCCCTCGGCCTTGTTGTGGGGCAGTCTGAGCTCTTGTGGCCTGCTTGTTCCTGTGACCTTCAGGTGGCCTAGGATCCCCTGAACAGACTCCCTGGTTCCACTGATTGCTTGATTTTACCCCAATGCAGCAGTAATCAGGACGTAGCTCATTTATAGGTCGTTTTGTGAAAATGTTTTACCCTTTGGGGTCTTTTTCCCTGCAGCGGGGAAGACCTGGCTGTAGTAAGTCTAGGGGCATCGGAAGGGTGCTGAAGGCTTCTGGATTCAGGAATAAAACCAAGAAGGTAGAGTCACCACAAAGCTGAGGACAGGAGATAGCACAGAGCAAAGGGGGCGTTTGAGAAGGAGGGTCCTTTAGACTTCAGGAAGTAGGAGATTCTGACTTAAGAACAGTGACAGCACTTTCTCATATCTAGGCTTTGGAGTACTAATTAGAACCTCCCAATGCACCATAGGGCTAGGATTTAGCTCAGTTGGTAGAGCGCCGCTCTGCAGTCTATCAGGTCCGGAGTTCAATTCCCAGCACCGCAAAAATGAGAGAAGGACCTGGCAATCCACTCCCAAGGCAATCCCGAAACTGTCAGCCATTGAAAACCCTAGAGGGTCGCTATGAGTTGGATACTGACTGGACGACACCTAACAACAACAACAATGCACCATAGCAGAGGCCAAATTGCTGAAACCATGAACATGTCACAGACAGCAATGGCAAAATGGCTCTTTTCAGTCTTTATTTTGTTCCATTACTTTACTGCTTTATATAGATTCTCTCATTTTGTCCTTATTACAACAGTGTGAAGTAGATGCCATTTTTTGCTCCCATTTTACAGATGAGGAAGCTGAGGCCCAGGCTGGTTGAATTTCTCAAGGTCAGAGCCTGGGACAGAACTCTGTTCTTGCGATTCTGAATCTAGTGAGCTCCCAGCTGGCCTGGAGAGCTGGCTCCGTATCCCAACCATTAGCTAGGTATCAGAATAGGCTTGCTTTTCACACCCAGAAGCTGTGGAGATGTTGGCAAGTGGCACCTTTCACCAGGAGGCTGAGGAGGCCTTTGCCAAGGCCTGCTTATGGAGCTGTTTATGAACTCCCGGGGCGTTTTGCTGAGGGTGCACTTTGCAGAGCTGTTAATGGTAATGAGGCTCTAGCGAGCGCCAAGAGACCAGGGGAAGTGGAGAGGCGAGAGGAGGCTGCAGCTATTTGAGCTGCCCTTTGCCGGGATTAATGGAGCCTGTGCCCCTCCTGATGGCTTCCTGAAATGTCAGGTGCCACCTGGATGGCAGAGTGAGCGTGCTGGCCTCCCTCCCTGCCAATACCAATCACTGGACGAGAAATCGCCTTAACACGACGCTTCCCCTTCCCTTCCACGCTTGAGTCTGGGCTCCGTGGGTCGTTTAGGCCCATGTTTGGTAATTCAGGAACCAACTTGGAATTCAGTTGCTGGACCTCTAACACCACGTTTTAATGGCCCGTGTTACTTTGCACAATAAATGCGAGTAGCTCAAGTTCATAATGAGGGAAAACATGATTCTAGTCACTTAACCTCCCTGAATGTCATCACAGGCTATTTATCGATGCTGTTAAGAAGAGCAGTGTGAAGGAGCGGGCACCTGCGGGGACAGCCTGGCTAAGCCTTCCACCAGACGGCCTCCCGCCCCGGCCCGTGGTGCACTTGCCAGCACCGGTGGAGGTTGGAGAGTGCAGCTTCCACAGGACGGTGGAGAAGCTGAAAGAAGTAGGGCCAGGCTGATGAAGACGCCCCAGCCTCCCGCCCTCCAGGGCACCGCCTTCTGGGTCCGTAATGCTGTCTCTGAGCCCTTCTCGTGGGCAGCGGCCGCTCTTTGCTGTTTAAGGTCAGGACCTGGGTTGGAACTCAGGTGGCTGTGTGTACATATGGGAAGCCCAGTCAAGGAGGATGGGGGACAGCAGCAGAGAGAGTAAAGGGACAAGGGCACCTGGAGGAAGGCTTCAAACAGGCTCAGCTGGGGGGCTGGCGAGGCGGATTCTCCAGGAGCCTGGGGAGCTCAGCAGTACGGTGGCGAGATGGGCTCTGTAGCTCAGAGCTGCCTCCAGTCTTGGCTCTGAAAGGTGCTTGCTCACTGGGAGACCTTGGGCATGCTAACGGACTGGGCTAAGCCTCAGTTTTCTCATCAATGCATTAAGGATAATGGTGCCCATTTTACATAATTGTGGTCAGGATAGAACGTGAATGAGGAGTCAATCAACGTGAGTTCATTTCTGTGAATGCTGGGTCCTCCAAATGCCAGGGCAGCAGATCACCAGGGAAGAGGGGGCATGTTTAGAAAAGGCTGCAGAATGTTTCTTCCCAGCAAGGGGGTGTGTGGAGTGAGTCAAGGATTTTTGACATAGGTTATATCCTTCCCCATACTCTCCCAAATGGTTGTTGCTGTTAGGTGTCACCGAGCTGGATCCGACTCACAGTGACCCTATGTACAACAGAACAAGACACTCCTCGACACTGTACCAAGCTCAGCACGATGTCAGTGCTTTTCTGTTAGTCATAGGATTTTCAATGGCAGAGTGTTTCGTAATTGCTACAGGAGTGGATTACCACATTCTTCTCCAATTTTTGGGGTGCTAGGCATTGAACCCAGGGCCTCAGAGGGCACAGAGCAGCACTCTGCCAACTGAGCTAAACCCCAGCCCTCTCCCAAATAGGACCCTGCTTTTCATCTAAGCATTTGTATAGAATATTGTGATTGATTAGTGTGTTTGGGAACCCTGTTGAGTTGAAATTATATCAGAAAAATTAAGAATCTCTGGAGATGGCAAGATGCAAAGGCAAAGAAACCCCAGGAAGAAAATCCTCAAGGTTTTTTACACATCACAGCACATATGAGGGACCCTGGGTCTCTGAGGTGGCTTGCCTTTTGTTCTATGGTTGTTGTTAGATGCTGTCAAGTTGGGTCCAACTCATAGTGACCCTATGTACAGCAGAACAAAACACTCCCAGTTTCTGTGCCAAGCACATGATCTTAATAATGTTTAAGCCCATTGTTGAAGACACTGTATCAATCCATCTAGTGGAGGGTTTGCCTTTTTTCATTATTATTCATAGGGTTATTCATAGGGTTTTCAATGGTTGTTTGTTTTTCTGGAGTGGGTTGCCAGGTCTGTCTCCCAAGCGTACAATACCTGGTGTTCCCAGGCGGTATCCCATCCAAGTATTAACCAGGCCCGACCCTGCTTAGCTTCTGATCTCTGACAGGATCAGGTGCCACAGTGGCACAGCTGCAGGCATCTTTTCTAGGTGCTTAGCAAATACAAGGACCAGCTAAAAGCCTGAGACTGAGAACCCCTTGGACCGCATTCCAAGTGCAGGTGAGGACAGGGCTCAGAATCCCATTCCCAACAGTGTGCCTGGGTGATTCTGTTGCAGTGGGGCCTGGCCCATACCCAAGGGTCCCTGGGCCGGGAGGAGACGCACACCGTGCACCTTGAGCTCATTACCACTTGCTCAGGTTCCTCCCCCAGCCAAAGCCCCGAGTAGGGCAAGCTCTGGGAAACACAGCTGAGGAAGGGTGCCCTGGGAGAGGCCACCCTCTCAGCAGACCTGCCAGGTCCTGCCTTGGGGACCTGTGGGTGAGCCAGCTGCACACATCCCTGGGAGCTGCTGAGGAGGCTGTTTCCTTCTGGGCAGCTTCTGCAGCAGAGGTGTGGAGCGGTAGGCCCAGCTGTCCCCGGGGGCGACCGCAGGGGAACAGGCGCCGCACGTGGCAGGATTCCAGGAGCCCACACGTGGGCTTCCTCCGTGTCTCCGTGGGCCTGAAGCTCTGTCTGACTCACGTGGGCTCTAATCCTGGAAGTCTCTGCTAATCTGCAGGTGTGTAGTTCCCGGGAAGTCCGCACCACAGGACGACTTAGTACGGTCAGCATAGTAGTGAGTCAGCCATCAGCAATGCAGACCGCTGCGTGGAGGGAATGGAACAGAAACCAGCACAGGCAGGGAATGACATAGTCGGGTGCCGTCTGGATCGAGAAGGACCTTGTCCAGAAGGGTGTGAGGATCAAATTAACCCGATGAATTTAATCCATTATCTGTTTGGCTCTGAGACTGGCTCTGTGGAGGCGGCCCTGGCTGCTATGGCAAAACCCGGGTCATAATAATGCTGCTGGGAGAATCCAATATGTGTCCACAGGAAGCTTGGCAGAAGGCGGCCACAGATGGGGCCTGGCATCTGGGCAGGGTCTTGAGGGGTGAGAGAGACTCCCGCTGGCACAGGAGGGGTATGTCCATGCATGCGGCAGGTGCGTGTCCAGGGAAGGTGGCACCCTCCTCCGTCCAGGGTCTCCACGTGAAGGATTCTCACGGAAGGGGCCGGGGTGATGCCTGAGGACCTGGGATGGTGGGCTCAGGAGGGGGCCTTTCCAGGGCAGGCACTGAGGGCTTCTGGGCCAGAGATGGACGTGTGATTTGAAAAATGCCCGAGTGAGCCACACAATGGTGGCACAGGTCTGTCATGGGGCTGTTACGGCTGTCTAGACACAGCGAAGTCCTGCAGCCACAAGTGGCCTTTGGAACAGAAAGACTCCCAGGAAACACCGAGTGCCAACTGTACACAGGGATGAGCGTGGGAGCGGATCCTAGCTGTTGGCCATGAGAGGCCAGGACACTGTCGCCTGCCCCCTTCCAATCAAGGTACAGCAAGCGCTTCTGGGAAGCAACTCCGCTCTCCACTCACCGCCTGGTTGGAGCTCTGCCCCTCCAAGTCTCACCTTCACCATCTAGACCTGGGTTGTCATCAATGCCTCCTCACTGGGCTGTCGGGCTGACCAGCTGATATCTCCTAAGTGATCGCCCAGTCACCCCTGCCCAGCCCCTCCTCCATGATCAGGAACTGTGAGCAATAGGGTTTTCAGTGGCTGATTGTTTCTTGGGAGTGGGTTGCTGGACCCTTCTCCCAAAAAATTGCTTGTTGAGTAAATTACATTTTGTCACCCCCAAATCCATGTGTAGGAGCCCTCCCCCACAATGGAATTGTGACTGGGGATACGGCCTTTGAGGTGGCTGTGCACTTGCATGTGTGAGTACCCGCCTGTGCCTGTGTGTGCATGTGTGTGTGCATGTGTGATGGATCAACTGCAGTGGATTTCCATGCAGCCCAGGGCTCACCTCGCTGGCGCTCTCTATGTTTCACCTCATGTTCCCAGGAGGCCACAGAAGGTGGGTTCACTGCATCCTCTGCATTTGCTGGGAGGGAGCTTGGGTACCTGGGCCATGGTCCTAGGCCTAGGTAGAAAGTGTTCCTGTGCCAACTTCATGGTCAGTGCAATAGACACAGGGCATCGGTGCCCACAGATCTGTGCTGTGGTCCACACCAGGATCTCTATGCCCACAGATCTGTGCTGTGGTCCACACCAGGATCTCTATGGCCACAGATCTGTGCTGTGGTTCACAGTAGGCCTTCTGTGCCTACAGATCTGTGTTGTGGTCCACGCAAGGGGCTCTGTGCACAGAGATCTATGCCATAGTCCACACCAGGTCCTGTGTGCACACAGATCTCAGCTGTGGTTCACGGCAGGCCTTCTGTGCTCACAGGTCCATGTCGTGGTCCATGCAAGGGGCTCTGTGCACAGAGATCTGTGTTGTAGTCCACACCAGGTCCCGTGTGCACAGAGATCTGTGCCGTAGTCCACACCGGGTCCCTTGTGCACAGAGATCTGTGTTGTAGTCCACACCAGGTCCCGTGTGCACAGAGATCTGTGCCGTAGTCCA
>VMDO01020589.1:0-37213 GCA_007922755.1 Pedetes capensis
CAAAAGTGAATAGAGTTATCCCTTGGTATCTGTAGGGGATTGACACCAGGACCCCTGACAGATACCAAAATCTACTGATAATTCAAGTCCCTTATGTGAAATGGCATAATATTTGCATATAAGCTACACACATTCTCCCACATACTTTAAATCATCTGTAGATTGTATTATATATAATACAATGTAAATACTATGTAAATAATTGTTCTAATGTGTTGGTTAGGGAATAATGACAAGAAAAAAGTTTATACATGTTTAGTACAGACAATTTTTCCCCTGTATTTTCAATTTTCAGTTGGGTTAATCCAAAGATGTGGAAACCATAAACACAGAGGGCTAACTATAGTATTTTAGTGGGGAAAGGATCATTAATACATTAAATTTTATATTATGTTATATTCTGGAGTTAGTGAGGTGTGGTAGCATATTCGTGTAATCCTGGCTCCTCAGGAGGCTGAGGCAGGAGGATCACTTAGCCTGAGAGTTCAGGGCCATCCTGGGCAACATAGGGAGACCTGTCTCTTAAAAAAATAAAAAGTTACATTCTGGAAGTAGCCAATACAATTATGCCAAAAACTGAAAATAAATGAGTGAAACAATCAAAAAAACTACTACTAATACAAAATAAGAGAATTTGGTAATTACTGGGATGTGATATTAATATGTAGAAATCAGAAAATACATTTGGCATATATACATCATGATCTATTAAAAGACATGATGATACCAAGAGATAATAGAAGAAAGAGTCCTATTTATGATAGAAAGAACAAATATAAAATACTTTTGAGTAAGTTTAACAAGCCAAGTTAATAAGAAAAATGTTCCTGGAGGACACAAAAGAAGACTTGACTAATTAAGTTCCTGCCATATTATTGGATAGGAAGACATTGTGAAGACACCTTTCATGTCAGTTCTCCTTGTTATGCTCCACGAATTGTTTCTTCTCCATAAATAATCCCAATAAATCTACCAATAGAATTTCAGATATGCTACTTCTAAGTAAAAACAGATAAGCATGAATTGCCAGGGAAAATTCTCAAAGAGAAAATGAGGAATGATTAGATTTACAAGCTTATAAAGCCCCAATAACTAAATTTCAACACAAAATTCAGTAAGGAAAAAATGTTACCTGTCATGTATAATCGTAGTTGCCTTATATGTTACCACTCACTATTATTCATTGTTTGGGTAAATTCATCTGATTTTTTATCTATATAAATCTACATAATGTTGTAACAAAGTGGGATCATTCTGTACATACCACTTTGCTGGTCTTTACATTCAGTTGATGTACAGAACATTTTATAGATAATAAACATCTTCAATATCATTTTTTATGTGTGTGTGGTACTTGGGGGTGGAACCTAGGGCCTCCCACATATATTGGAAGTGCTCTGCCACTGAGCCTGCATCCCTAGTCCATTTTTTATTTTTTTATCTTAACACAGGGTCTCAATAAATTACACAAGCTGCCTCTGACCTTGAACTCCTGATCCTCCTGCCTCCGCCTCCTGAGTCTCGGATTACAGGCATGAGCCACCACTCCCGGCTTCAATATAATATTTAATGGGTATATATCAGTCCATTTTATAGATCTTATGCCATTTTTTAAATTGGGTTTTAGGCTATTTCTAATCTTTTACAATTAGCTGAATTAAAATAAGCATTTACTACTTGTACAGCTTCATAATTAATGAGGGCATATGTATAATTTGCAAGTACAACCACTGTATTCTGTGCTTGCCTCTGGTCATGGCCCTGTCTTTTCAGCTTGACTTGGCCTGAAGTGTTTGTTCCAAACAATTTTCACATGCTTGTCTACTGTGCTGCAGGCTCTCCTCTCTGTAACTGCAGACAGACTAACTGATAGGAAGTGTCATGAACAGATTTTCTGGCTAGCATGAAGTAAAGTACTCCATAATATGGTTGCTAAGAAAGCCCAGAGGCTGTTGCCACATCAGAGAACAAGCTCTTGAGTTTTTTGGTTTACTCCTTTTGTATTCTGCTGTACCATCTTGCACGATAGCCACTACCCACATTTGGCCATTTGTATTTAAATATAAATAAACTTACATTAAATTAAAATTGCAGTTCCTTAGTCACACTGGCCCCATTTCAAAAGCTCAGTAGCCATCTGTGGCTTGTGGTTACCATTATGGATCATTGCAGAGGACATTTCCATCATTACTAAAAATGCTACTGAACAGTACCAGCATGGGGCAGCTCACCACCAGTTAAGATATCTACATGCATTGCTTTGCCCCCAATGCCCAGGTGCAGTGGGCAATCAATTATACATTTTTATGTTAGTGAGTCAGTTCAACTTTTTAAAAACACTTTTTATGCTGTTACTATATGCATTAGGAAGCTCAGTTGAAACCTGTCCACCATGGGTGACCTTGCTGGTATCTGAAATACCAGGGACATAGACAGCCCACTCCCAAAACAATCAGCCATTGAAAACCCTATGAATAGCACAGAAGCATTGTCAGATATAGCAGTGGAAAATGAAACCCCAAACTAGAAAGCATTCAAGAAAAAACTGAGGAAGAGTGTCCTCCTCAAAGTAGAGTCGACCTTAATGACAGGAATGAAAGAAAGCCCATTGGACCCCCTTTTGCTGAGGTGGCATGACTCAAAATAAGAAGAAACATAGTAGCTGCAACAATGGGCTCAAACATAAAAAGATTGTGTGCATGGCACAGTGTTGGGTAGTATTGTACACAGGGTTGTGATGAGTCGGATCCCACTCGATGGCACCTAGCAACATATGTATTAGGCCTTCCCTTTATTACCTGACTGCCTGTTTTGCTAATTTAAATATGAGTCTCCTGCTGGGATTTAGCTCAGTGGGTAGAGCGCTGCGCTGCAGTCTCTGAGGCCCTGAGTTCAATTCCCAGCACCGCAAAAATGGGAGAAGGGCCTGGCAATCCACTCCCAAGGCAATCCGGAAGCACTCAGCCATTGAAAACCCTATGAGGGTCGCTATGAGTCGGATACCGACTCGACGGCACCTAACAACAACAACAAAGAATCAAAGAGATGAAGTAAGTTGTCCTTGGTAAATGGCTAAAATGGAGGGATCGGGCCTTTGTCCCTAACCTTCTGATTTCAAGTGCCTGGTTGGTTTCACCACCTCCTGCTGCTCTCCTCCCCACACAATGATGGCAACAGCATGGCATTTTTATTGCCTCTCAAGGGGTGGAGGCATCTTACCCAGAAATAAGTTCTCTTTCTGAATCCAGTTTGAAGCTAAATGTTGCAGAATTATAAAAATGAAAGTAATTTATTCACATGGTAAAGCTGGTTTTCTATTGAAATAACATTTGTACTTTCTGGTTCTACTTCTAGCTTGAGCAATTTCGGACCCTGCTTTTCACATCTGAGGGGGAGAAAGAGAAAAGAATGGTGGACAACTTCCGCCCCCTTCAGCCACTGATGAATCGCACTGTCCGCTCATCCTTCCGCCATGATTATGTGCTGAATATACAAGCGAAACCCAAGCCAGCCGCCAGCCAAGTGACCCCCTAAGATGTTCTTATCTAGGCAGTATCTTCCTTTAATACATATTAGCTTTTTAAAAAATGCTAACTAGACTATTTTAAATGCCTTCATTTAATAATATTTACAGACATATTTCTTTTTTCTTTGTCATTTGTAAGGCAAGGACAAGGTAACAGAACAATAGAAAAATAACTGCTTAGTTAACATGAGGTTACTTTAGGTTACCCTTTTTTTGTGTGTGAAAGGATTAAGGCAGAGGGAACTTCATTACTATGGCAATTGAAAATGGCCTATTTGGGAAATTTGGCTATTATCTCTCAAATTCTGATTTTTTAAAAGGTCTGAGAAACAGTTTAGTTTCTGCTTGAAGAAGTGAGCTTTAGTGTGAGTAACTCCATTTTGATTTTTAGCTTAGTCTGTTGAAGCCTAATACAGGAGCTTAGTCCAAAACAATGGCTTCCTGTAATTTTATTTAACAATTTCCTCTCTTTATTCAGACTCTCACCGCTTTGGGTGTTAGTGTTACTCAGTTGTCGTCATTTAGGCCACTGGGCTTATACCATTCAAAAGTTAGATGTGCATTTATTTGTATGGGAGTGCTTCATCCATTTTTGAGGAAAACTATTTGATAAATAGCCTGCAGCGGTAGCCCTGTGGCATCCAATCCCGTCAGATCTCGGAAGCTAAGCAGGGTCGGGCCTGATTAGTACCTGGATGGGAGACCACCTGGGAAGACCAGAAGCTGTAGGCTTGGGAGAAGGACCCGGCAACCCCCTCCCAAAAATCAATCTGCCATTGAAAACCCTATGAACAGCAGAGAAGCACTGACAATAGTGTTTCCCCTGTTGTACAGGGGGTCACTATGAGTCGGATACAGACTTGATGGCACCTAACAACAACAACAACAATTTGATAAATAAATTCATTCTTTGATTGATAATAGTGTATATCACTGGAATATCAGTAGGAGATACAAGTTTCTCTTAGAGCAACCTGTTGATAATTTTAACATGTTTTTATATCTGACACTTTTAACTGTCTTTTTATGTTTATCAATTAATAGTTCTACAAGGTAGAAGTAGGGATTATAATCAAAATGTTTAACATTGGTAAAGGAACAGACACTGACAACACAGGCCTTTCAGAAAACAGCTGTAAGGCCCAGACTGGTGCCTCCTGGACATATACTGGCCATGGTTTTAGGTATATTTTATTTCAAAACATGAATGTGTATTCTTTTATTGTTGTTGTTAGGTGCTGAGTCAGTATCCAACTCACAGTGACCCTATGCACAATAGGTGAAACACTATTGTCAGTGCTTCTCTGCTATCCATAGAATTTTCAATGGCTGATTATTTTTTGTAAGTAGGCTGCCATGTCCTTCTCCAATTCTTTTATTAGGGCTTCTGAAATATATTCTGTAATCATAAGATGGGCTGAGGTTTAGCTCAGTTGGTAGAGTGCTTGTTCTACATGCTCTGGGGCCCTGGGTTCAATCAGCCTACTTTCAAAACACCCAGCCATCAAAAACCCTATGAATAGCAGAGAAGCACTGACATAGTGCCAGGTGTTGGGGTAGTGTTTCCTTTTGTTGTCTATAGGGTGGCTATGAGACAGACCTGATTGATGACACCTAAAAACAACAACAACAATCATAAGAGGACAAATACTTTTACTATATCTAGAAGTCCTTTTGCATTTTTGAAGATCAGATATTTCACCTGAGGACTTGGGATCATATAGCAATCATATACAGAAGGCTGGGGATCTAGTCCAGTCATAGAACACTTGCCTAGCATACTCAAGGCCTTGGGTTCAACCCTCAGCACTGCCAGAAAGAGAGAGAAAGAAAGAAAGGAAGGAAGGAAGGAAAAGAAAAGAAAGAAGCAAATTATGTACAGAGTGCTATAATGAAAATGCTTAAAGTGCTTAGAATATAGAAATATTTCATGATACATTTACAGAAATATGTTTTAAGGGACCAGGACTAGTAATCTAATAGTTTATCATTTATAGTATTATTTTGCATTGTTTGTACACTGTTACATAGAATATAATGATAATATTTCCAAAATGACAGAGCTATCTTCCCTTTAAAACTCTCTGTGTTGGTCAGATTTTTCATTGCTATGACAAAATACCTGAGTCAAGCAGTTTAAAAGAGGAGAGATTTATTTTGGCTCAAGGTTTCAGAGGTTTCTGTCCATAGTAGGCAAGTTCCATGTTTCTGGGCCTGTGGTGAGGCAAAATGCCATGGCAGAGGAAAACTGTTCACTTCCTAGAACCTAGGAAGCAGAGGAACAGTAATAGGAAGGGACCGTGGCAAGATATGGCCCCAGTGACCTACTTCCTCCACCCAGGCCCCACCTTTCACAAGTGAGTACATAGTCTCACTGTTACAAGATGAAAAAGATCTAGAGATCTGTTGAATGTAAGTATATACAACACTACTTAATTTTACCCTTTAAAAGGCTTAAGATGGTAGATTTTAAAAAATTGTTAAGATGGTTAAAATTTGTGTGTATTTGACCACAGAAGTAAAAGATAAATTCAATTTAAAAATGGATAGGTTTAGACTTGTATGTACAAGTTTGAGGGATATCTTCTCTCTAAATAAAGGGTGAGGGTGAAGGCTTTTGCATGTATGCTCTAGAAAATACATAAACTTCTTAAAAAGACAAATGCAGAGAGCTGGTGATATGGCTCAGTGGTAGAATGCTTCTCTAGCATGAGCAAGGCTCTGGGTTCCATCCCCAGCACCACAAAAATAAAATGAAATAAACATGGTTAAAAAAAGTTTCTGTTAACTTCATGTAATCCTTCTATTTCAAACTATAATTACCTTTCAAAGAGTAAATATACAGTGTATGCATTTTCCAGGGCACACAGGCTTTCCTCCTAGCCTCTTGCAAACTCTTAGTGCAAAACTCTATTGTAGGGAATCTTCCAGATTGGAGCGAGAACCAATGTACAAAACAACTGACTTGTCCTTGTATTGTAGAGATACAAAGGATGTATTTATAAAAGGTGACTCTGTGTCCTGGTTGGCCACTCCTGATTTAGACCTGGTGTTCCTGTGGAATTATAATTGCACTGCTTTTCACTCTCAATCAAGTCCTGGTTTGCATAATAAATTCTTAGTCACCTTCCCCGTAGAAGGCTCAGTTGGTAGAGGCTTGCTCAGCATGCACTGAGGCTGTGGGTTTGATCCCTAGCACCATAAGAAAAAGAAAAATGTTGCTCATCTTCATTAAATACTGGTAATACTGAATCAATAAACCCTTTCTAATATTTATGGCTATTGAGTGACTTTTCATGCCTATTATTTGCTTGGGTATCAAAGATGTCTATAAAATTCATGAACTACCCTTTAACGTGTAGATCAGAAAACAACAGGAAAACTCCTCCGGCGTATACAAGAGAAACAGTAATGGGAAGAACCAGCCAGTCTTGCATAGCTCACTTGTACTAAACCTGCAGCCAGTCTGGATCCAGGAAACAGATAAGAAACCACAAACAAATGCCTCCAGTCATGACAGACAGTTTTCTGAAAATGCCTTGATCAGGACTGCTTAATTATGCATACCTCCTATCCCTTCCCTCCAACTTTTCCTCTATTTAAACCTGAAGCTCATGTAAGTTCTGCAACTTACTTGGGGGTCACAGGACTCCTTTTATCTGTTCCTCTTCCCAATGTGGGTATTCCTTAAATCTTCTTTCTCTGCTTTTCATCATTACTCATCTCTTTAACTGGTATATTGCGGTTGGGGTGGCCAAGCCTAAATCCAGGAATTGAGGCTTCACCTTAAAATCTAGTAACACTGCTTTAGCCACGATGAATGATAAAGATGTAAAATGAACACCTCCTCTGCCATGGCAGAGGAGGTGTTCAGTGGACTCTGCACCCCAATCAAGATCAATAGCTGCCCAAATTCTCTTTTCTTTTCTTTTCTTTCTTTCTTTCTTTCTTTCTTTTTTTTTTTTTTTTTTTTTTTTTTTTTTTTTTTTTTTTTTTTTTTTTTTTTTTTTTTTTTTTTTTTTTTTTTTTTTTTTTTTTTTTTGCGGTACTGGGGGTTGAACCCAGGGCTTCGCGCTTACATGCATTGGAAGTACTGAACCACTGAGCTGCCTGACTCCCAGCCCATTTTTTTACTTTTTGAGACAGGGTCTCACTAAATTACACAGACTGCCTCCGGTCTCAAACTTGCGATCCTCCTGCCTCCGCCTCCTGAGACACTGGGATGATAGGCATACACCACTGCACCTGGCAGTTGCCCAAATTCTTAACCTTTGAAACATCTGCCCAAGAGCCCATTCTTTTAAAAACACTGGAAAGTCCATTAATCCATTTTAAGCAAAGGCCCCAGGTGCAAAGCATTTCTCCCCCCCAAAGACAAAAATTCCACTATAAAAATCACATTTGACCTTAGGTCTGGGCAATAGCTCTTCTCTATTGCTCACCTTCACTTCTCCATGGTATACGATCCTTTGCAATAAATCTTGTCTATATTCACTACTATAACTTGTGTGCCGAGTATCAGTTATTTTACATGCCAAACACAGAAACTGGGGGCTGCTGCCAGCTTCCCAGACCTGTGTTTCCCTGATAACAAACCAGTCAGAGGCTTGTGAGACAAAAGGCACTCGTACACAAGAAGCTATGCCGAGCAAATGTCTTAATTATTGGTAAGCAGCAAGAGAAAAAAGCAGCCTAGGATCATTTGTAGCTGGTCTCCCATGGCTCCAGCAAGCTTCCTTGGATGGATGGGGTCTTGACTGCCTGTGCCTCGCTTACATCCCAACTAAGGGGCCGCAAAAGGCACACTGCCCTAGGTTGTACATCTTAGGGGCTAAGGGACTCATTGGGCAAAGCTTTGAATGACATCCTGCTTTCAGGGAAGAGTGGAACAAAGTCTGGGCTATCCAGGGAAGTTCCTCCCTAACTCAAGATGGTACATCCCCAAAGAGGGGCAGGAGCAAGATCCGCCCTCTTTCAGGCAGAACATTGTATTCACAGCATATTCTACAGTCATCCTTAAGAACTAGAGGTGAGAAAGGGGGGGAACTATTCTGCACATGGGCTAGGGTGAAGTTTGGTATTCGAAATCCAGGCTTCTATCCCCCACAAGCTTAGATGTCTTTCCTTATTGAATTCAAATGATAATGATTATAGTTTGGCAATGGAATTGGCTTTGAGAGTTGCTTCAGTAATGAGATTAACTTGAACAACTCAAGCTTGTTCACGGAAATGAATTCAGTGGTTAACTGTTGAAAATAAATGTCTAACTGCTATAAAAAGATTTTTATATTCATTTATAAATCATAATAAAACAGAATCTACATCTGTATTTCTTTTTAAGTAGGAGTATCTTCCCAGAAGATATTGTTATTGTTCCAAAGTGAAAGTCTGAACTGATGGTTAAGAAATATTACAGCAACTCAAACACTGATGCTTTCAGACTGGCAGCAACGCTCAGCCTAAGTCCTGGTCGTTGTTGTTGTTAGGTGCCGTCAAGTCAGTATCTGACTCATAGCGACCCTACATACAACAGGGGAAACACTATTGTCAGTGCTTCTCTGCTGTTCATAGGGTTTTTAATGGTGGATTGTTTTTTTGGGAGTGGGTTGCTGGGCCCGTCTCCCAAGCCTATAGCTCTTGGTGTTCCCAGGCAGTCTTCCATCCCTGTACTAACCAGGCCCAACCCTGCTTAGCTTCCAAGAACTGATGGGATTGGATGCCACAGGGCTATAGCTGCAGGCCAGTCCTGGCCATAGGAACTGGCAAAATTGGTGACTTGCATAGCTCCAATAATCTGTGCATTTTCTAGTTTGGGGATATAACTGTCCACTCTCCAGCTTCAAAAAGTTTAAGACGTATAGCTGGGTGCAGTGCCTCACACCTATAATCCCAGTGACTCAGGAGGTGGAGGCAGAAGGATCATTAAGTTTGAGGCCAGAGGCAGTCTGCTTAGCGAGACCCTGTCTCAAGACAAAAGATAAAAAACGGGCCAGGAGTGCAGCCCCGTAGTGCACTTGCAAAGTATATGCAAGGCCCTGGGTTCAACCTCCACGTACTGAAAAAAAAGTTTAAGATTGAGTGCAATAAGCATACAAGCAAAGGCAACAAGTGTAATGAATTGTGACAGGTATTATAAAGGTGAAACACTCATGCTGGGAGTGAATGGACCAGGTATACCCACTCTTAGAGGGTGGCAAGGTCAGGAAGTTTTTTTTTTTTTTTTTTGTTTTTGTTTTTGTGTGTGTGGTACCGGGGATTGAACCCAGGGCCTCGTGCTTGCATGCTCTGCAAGTGCTGGACCACTGAGCTGTGCCCCCAGCCCATTTTTTTACTTATTGAGACAGGGTCTCGCTAAGTTACGCAGACTGCCTCTGATCTTGAACGTGTGATCCTTCTGCCTCCAACTCCCAAGCCGCTGGGATTAGCGTGCGCCACCACGCCTGGTGTGGTCAGGAAGTTTTCACACGATGATGATGATGATGATGATGACAATGATGATGATATGATAGTGTACTTATCGCTGTCATCATTGTAGCAGTAAAACCCAACCCAAGCAAATTTATGGGGGAAGAAGTTAATTGGGAGTTCATGGTTAGAAACTCGAACCATAATGGCAGCAAAGTAACATGGTGGTGGTAGTGGCAAGGCCTGTTGTAGATGACCTCCCAGCATGGCATACCAGGAACAGAAAGAGAACGGGGCTGCAGGTCCCAGGTAAAAACCTCCAAAGGTCCACCCCCAGGGAGCTACTTCCACTAAAGGCCTGTATCCAGCGAGCTACTTCCATGAAGAAAGAATCCCACCTCCAAAACTTTCACCTCCTAGGGCAGCACCACAGCTGAAGACTGAATGTTAAGGCACATGACCTTTGGGGTACATTTTATATTCAACACATGACAGCTAAAATGTTGGGGATCCAGTTGCCAGGCACTGTGCCCAAAGATATTATGGGTTATCTTATTTAATCTTCACAATAAAAGCTTTATGCAATGTGAAGTATTATTATAATCTTTTTACAGATGAGAAAACCAGAGGCCACACATTAAGGAATGTACTCCAGAACAGAGAGCTAAGGCTTCAATTTTCTAGTCCATTCAACCCCAAAGCCTATTTCTCTATTGATGCACTGAGCTGGACAAGGTTATCTGGGAGGTAAAAGGGGACATGTATCGCTAGGAGTCTCAGTGCAAGGGAGAAGGGTGAGGTGTCATGCAGGGCTTGGTCCTCAGCTGAGAGTCTAAGGAGGGACTGGGAAAAGCAGGGACAGTTCAGTAATTGGATATATCAGCAAATTTTAATTTGGAGATGAAAGGTACAAAGCTAAGCCAAGACAGTTATTCATTTACTCAAAAGATTGGAATTGTTGCCTGGTGCAGTGGCACATGCCTGTAATCCTAGCTACTTGGAGGCAGGCGGACAGGAGGATCGCAAGTTCAAGGCCAGAGGCAGCTGGCATAAATAGGCAAGATCCTGTCTCAAAAAACAAGTGCTGGGGGGTGTGCAGTTTAGTGATACAGCATTTGCCTAGCATGGGCAACACCCTGGGTTTTATGTCACTGAACTGTGGGAACAAAAAGGTGGAGGTTGTTAATGTGCCCTTAGTAGAAACTTTTTTCTTGGCCTTGTTTCTGGCCTTTTATGTGCACATCAATATTCTGAATGTTCGTAGGGCTTATTTTTAGTTTCTTTTTCTTTTTTCTTTTTCTTTTTTTCCAGTTCTAGACATTTGAACCCTAGCTTCATGCATGCTAGGCAAGTGGTCTACCACTGAGCTATGTCCCCAGCCCATTTTTTCGTTTTTACTTTGAGACAGGATCTTACTAAATTTTGCAGGCTGCCTCTGGTCTTGAACTTGAGATCCTCTTGCGTCAGCCTCCTCAGATTCTGGGATTATAGGCATGAGCCACCGTTAGTTTTCCTTTCTTAGTCTCTCATTGTCTCAGTTTAATTTCTCATTACCTCTCATCTAGATACAGTATTGTAATATTCCAGTGATACTGTATCTCAATATTCCACACCATGATAGTGTATTCTAGTTGTATCTTTTACTCCTTTATGTTGCAATGCACAGTAATTTACCTAGAACAAAAATACCACCACAAGATGCTGCTATAGCTTTCAATAGTTCCTCATTCCCTATAGGACATAAGTAAAGCGTCGTCCATAGAATGGCATACCAGAGCTAACCAACACCCCCCACCCACACACACACCCCGTGCACCTCAACTACTTTCTCCTTCTCCTTCTCCCTTCTTCCTTGTCCTTCTTGTCCTCCCCCCCCCTCCTTCTTCATCTTCTTCTTTTTGCGGTACTGGGGGTTGAACCCAGGGCCTCGTGCCTGCATGCTCTGCAAGTGCTGGACCACTGAGCTGCACCTCCCAGCCTTTTTTTTTTTTACTTTTTGAGACAGGGTCTCGCTAAGTTACCCAGACTGCCTCTGGTCTCAACCTAGCGATCCTCCTGCCTCCGCCTCCTGAGCCGCTGGGATTACAGGCGTGCGCCACTGCGCCCGGCTTTGCACCTCGATTTATATACTCGTTGTTACCCTCGATTTGCACTTTTTTTTTCGATTAGCAGCATTCTCTTTGTCCCCAGCACATGCCAGTCTCTTCTTGGTGGGCCTCTGCTTGGGCTTATCGGGCTGCAACCTTGTTACCCTTGTGCTCCTCGTAGGTAAAGGCCATCTTCCTTCCAAACTCAGGCATCAAAAAAACGCTCCCCGACCGCCCAGGTGGAAAACGCTCAGTAAACTTCTTCTCTGCCTGCACCATATTATGTTCTCCTGTTTGGTGTCGCCATCGTAGACTCCCTGGGGACAGAGGGTACGTGTGAGCTTCCCTAGGCTTAGGCTCGCGCAGGCGAGCCCCCAGCAATGAATGGGAGGCGGAGTCTGCAGCTTTGTCTGCGGCGCGGAGTCGCGGAGGGAGGCGGCGCCGCGGAGGGAGGCGGAGCCTGGAGGCGTCCCGGGAAAGCCGGCGCGGCGGGCGGGCTGACAGAAGCGCGGGAGTGGGTGGCTGGGGAAAGGGCTGTCACCTGCGCCCCAGGCAGCTCGCGGCGGCGCGGGCGGGAGCGCTGGAGAGAAAAGGATCATTTTCGGGGCGAAACAAGCGCTTCCAAGGGGTGTTCGGGAGGGAGCTATTTGTGGAGGCGCCGTTCCTACAGACGCGCCCGGCAGGCACCCTCCCGCCTCCGCGCTTTGGTTCCGTCTCGGCGCGGACCGCGCGGCCCCCTCGCCTCCGTCTGCCTGCGCGCGCTCGCGCTCGTCCGCGCGGCTCTTAGTTCCGCCACTTCCGGTCAGCCCCCGAGGGGCGGGGCAGCGCCTCCAAGATGGCAGCGCCTGCGGTGCTGTTCCCGGAGAAGCCGAGGTAGGCTCCGCGGCGCGCAACTGGGCGAGGCGAGGGGACGGGGCAGGCCGACGGCGGCTCCCCCGAGGACGGGCAGGCGGGAGGGGAAGCGGGGCTGCACGGAGCGAGCCCTAGCGCTTTCCGGGTGCGCCCTGTCCTGGCCGTCCGTGGGCTGCGGGAGGCGGCGAGGGGACAGGTGGCGGCTGGGTGAAGACCTGCTCTGTGGGCGTGGGAGGACGAGGTGAGGTGGCTGTCATGAAGACATGGGAAGCAGGATCGGAGGGTAGGGGCGCAGCGCCGGAGGTGCAGCCACTCACACCGCTCTGTCCCTTTGTCACTATGCTAGCCACAAGAAGTACAGGGCCGCCCTGAAGAAGGAGAAGCGAAAGAGGCGTCGGCAGGAACTCGCTCGACTGAGAGACGCAGGTATGTGTTCTGTGAATAAAGTCGCTCCCTCTAGGCCCGCCCACACTTGGGGCCCTGGTGTCGCAAGGGAATCAGATAGCATATCTCATGAATTCCTGTGGCTGCTGCTTTCCAAGAAAAGCTATGTGACACCCTTGTAAGAAACAGTGCTTTTTGATTATGAATACATGTTAGTGCCGTGCAGAGTAGTAAGGCCTTTGCTATTTCCATTGTGCACCTATTATATCATTTTTTAGTTACACTTACATCAATTTACATAATTTATGAAACCTTCTCATTAGTATGTTGTAAAAATCAAGTGCAATTTTCAGTTACACTCCTGTTTTTTCCAGTGTATTCCGTATTGTTGCATCATGTAACTTCAGATAGTTATCTCCCCTCTTTTAACCCTCTGTGTTATTTCCCCTCCCCATCCCTCTTTCACAGTCTTTGCTGCCCCCCATGCTAGGCCCCTCCCCCCTTCTTTCTACTCATATTTTTCCTTCTTAGATAAACCATATTGTTCTTTTTTATATATCTACGTATTTATACTTGCAGCCATACCTCTGTGGCTTCTGATCCAGCCAGATCTCCAAAGCTAAGCAGGGTCAGGCCTGGTTACTCCTTGGATGGGAGACCACTTGGGAATATCAGTGCTGCAGGCTAGGGAGAAGGATCTGGCAACCTGCTCCCAAAACAATCTGCCGTTGAAAACACTATGAATAGCAGAAAAGCACTGACAATAGTGCCAAGCAAGACACAGCTTTGTTCTGTTGTTTGAAAGGTCGCTATGATTTGGACATAGCTCCACTGCACCTAACAACAATGTATTCATAGATTTTTTTTTTCATTAAGTTAGCTTTAGCTCCGAGATATGAGTGAGAACATATGGCATTTCTCTTTCAGGGCCTGGGTTTGTTCCCTTAGAATGATATTCTGCAGTTCCATCCATTTTGCTACAAGTGACATTATTCCATTCTTTTTCATTGCTAAGTAATATTCCATTTTGTATATATCCCACAACTTTTTTACCCATTCTTCTGTTGATGGACATCTTGGTTGATTCAATACCCTTGTGATTGTGAAGAGTGCTGTATTAAATATAGAAACACAGGTGTCTCTCTGGTATGATGACTTATCATATTTTGGATATATTCCCATGAGTGATATTGCTGAGTCATATGGCAGTTCTGTCCTTAGTTTTCTAAGATATTCCCATATTGATTTCCAAAGTGGTAGAAGTACTTTATGATCCCACCAGCAGTGTAACACTAGCAGTGTAAAAGTGTTCCTTTTTCTCTGCATCCTTGCCAGCAGTTTGTTATTTGTTTTGCTAATCTTGGCCATTCTTACTGGAGTGAGGTGGAATCTCAGTGTTGTTTTGATTTGCATTTCCCTAATGGCTAAGGATATTGAGCATTTTTTCATGTTTCTTGGTCCTTCAAAGTTCTTCCCTTGAGAACTGTCTGTTAATTTCCTTTGCCTACTTATGCATTGGGTTATTACGCTTGCAGACAGAAATCATATGATCATCTCAGTTGATGCTGAGAAAACCTTTGACAAAGTGCAACATCTTTTCATGATAAAAGCCCTGAAGAAGGTAGGCGTAATAGGGAAATACTTCAACATAATAAAGGCCATCTATGAAAAACCTGGGCTGGGATTTAGCTCAGTTGGTAGAGTGCTGCGCTGCAGTCTCTGGGGACCCGAGTTCAATTCCCAGCACCGCAAAAATGGGAGAAGGGCCTGGCAATCCACTCCCAAGGCAATCCCGAAACAATCAGCCATTGAAAACCCTATGAGGGTTGCTATGAGTCGGATACCGACTCGACAGCACTTAACAACAACAACAACAACATGACAAACCTACAGCCAATATCATACTAAATGGTGAAAAATTGGAACCATTCCCTCTAAAATCAGGAACAAGACAAGGATGTCCAGTCTCTCCTCTCTTATTCAATATTGTGATCAAAATCCTAGCCAGAGAAATCAGGCAATAGAAAGAAATCAAAGGGATACAAATAGGCAAAGAAGAAGTCAAATTATCCTTATTTACAGATGACGTGACCCTCTACCTAAAAGACCCCCAAAATTGCTGTAGAAAACTCTTAGAGCTAATTAATGCCTTCTACAAAGTAGCAGTATATAAAATCAACATGCAAAAATCAATATCCTCCCTTTACACCAAGAGTGAACAGAAAGAAAAAGAAATTAAGGCAACAATATCATTTATAATAGCCCACCAAAAAATTAAAAATTTGGGTATCAATCTAACCAAAGACCCTGAAGAGCTAGCTGTACAAGGAAAACTTCAAAACACTAAGAAGGACATTGCAGAGGATACCAGAAGATGGAAGGATCTCCCTTGCTCATGGATACAGAGAATCAATATTGCAAAGATGGTTATATAACCAAAAGCAATTTACAGATTTAATGCAATCCCCATTAAAATTCCAGTGACAGACTTTGCAGAAATAGAAAAATAATCCCAAAATTCCTATGGAAGCCGAAAAGACCGCATCTAGCCAAAATAATCTTAAGCTGCAAAAAATAGCACAGGCAGGATCACTATACCTGACTTCAGACTAGACTACAGAGCTATAGTGGCAGAAACAGCTTGGTAGTGGCACAAAAATAGGCTTGAAGACCAATGTAACAGAATCGAAGACCCAGAGATACCCCCATGCAACTATAGCCACCTGATTTTTGACAAAGGGGCAAAGAATATTCAGTAGAGAAAAGGTAGCCTCTTCAACAAATGGTGCTGGGAAAATGGATATCCATTTGCAGAAAATTGGATTGTAGCTAGTTGCTACAATCAGAAATGTTGGAAAATTGGATATCTCAATTTACATGAGAGTCAATTCAAGATGGGTAAGAGACCTCAACATAAAACTGGAATCCTTAAAACTACTAGAAGAGAAGATAGGAAACACACTCCGATACATAGGCATAGGAAAGTATTTCCTATGCCCAGGAAATGGCACCAAGAATTAACATAAGAGATTACATGAAATTAAAAAGCTTCTGTACAGCAAAGGAAACAATCAACAGAGTTAAGGGAGAGCCTACAGAGTGGGAGAGGATCTTTGCATCCTACATATCAGACAGAGGACTAATTTCAAGAATATACAAAAAATTTAAGAAAGTAAGAAACAATGTTAGTGCACAAAAGGTCAGATGGTGGAGTCATGGTGAATCATCGCCCACTGAATATGTGTATTTATAAATTATCAACTATTACAGATGTGGGCATCATGAATTATAGGAGCTAGCACAGTCCTTGCACATAGTATTTTTCTTTGTAAAACCAGCAGGAATCAAAGGTTTTGATTAGATATTTTATAAGTTTTCCTTAAGCTTCAGTAATGTGAGACTCTGTGTGACTCAAATTATGTTATTTTATGATATGTAAGCATAAAACTAGTTATGAAGTCCTTTGACTATAAAACAATGCACATGCAAATTATAAAACTAAATGAAATTACATAGCCAGTAATATTCAGGTTTACATTAATGTAATGCTAAGGATGGTATAAAACAGGTGCTTTTCACAATATGAATAAGGAACTTATGGGAGTTTGGAATGCTTCTATACTGTTGCCCTACTTTTTACCACTTTTTTTTTCTATTAAACTACTGTAGAACCTTCATTTGTATAGCTGGCCATGATGTCATTTGGCCTTCACAGTTACAGAATAATGTAGTAGTTATAAATGCAAATAAGAGCACTAAAATCACACAGCAGTAGTAAGTTATAATGGTTGCCAGCCAGATTATCCAGAATATGCTTGTTAAATTTTCTTAGACAGTTTTTGAAGTCCAGGGGCCATGGCTCTCAAGCAGTAACCAGGATTCTTGAGCCTTTAAAAATATAGAGTTTTCATTTGCTGTTGGCATTCCCAAGTAACTATTTTAGTAGCAGCATTTGGAATATTTAGAATGGAAGGTGGAGTGTGTTTACCTGCAACCTGTATTAGCATTTCTCTTTTAGCTGTTGGAAACTGGTCCACTAGAAGCAGCATGTAGCATGAGGAATAAAAAGAAAAACAAAAGTAGGGTGGAGTTATAGGTGCCTTTACTGTAGTCCTCCCCCCACTCCTTGACATTCTCAGCTACTTTGTTCATTTAATGTTTTATTGTAACATACCTTTTTAGAAAAACCTCTTCCTTTTTTTCTTTCCGTTTTAAATCCTATGACAGATGGTGTTTGTTTTGTGGGGTTTTTTTTGTTTGTTTTTTTACTTTGCAAAGTACCTTCAAGTGAGCTTTCATAGAAAGTTAGGTAGATTGTGTCTCTTGGCAGTTTAATCCATTGGAAAATCCATGTCCCAGTCTGCTAAAGATTATATAGCTACTGGAAGATCCAAGACGGAGTACCTGTCTAGTTTTGCCCAGTCCAACTCAAGTTTTTACTTAATGGTGCTTCCTGAACACTGTGAACTATGAAACACTGCTATTCATTGCACACACAGCAGATGGGTAGACTTTACTCAGAAGCTTAGAACATCAAGAGAGTTGCTATGAGAGTACATTGCCAAATAATTGGTATACATTTCTGGAATAGTGACTTCTCAATTATAGGTCTCTTTGGCACCCATTCCTACTTGAGATAACCTGAAGTGAACTGCCTTGTCAGAAATGAGGGTGACATTCAGTACAAAAAGCTAGTTGCAAAACTATAGAATGATTTTATGTGTATAGTTACATGTATAATATACTTAGATACGTTGTATTTTATGTACCCTTGTATGTATTTTGATTGTATGTGTAGAGAAACTGCTACAATCAGAAGTGTTGGTGATCACCTCTGTGGAGCCCGCAACCTTGTTTTGAAGGTATTGGGAGTTGAGGGAGTCAGTCCACAGATACTTGTATCAGCAATTTTAGGCTATGTCTAGTCTGTGGGCATATCTTGTAAGTCAGAGTCATATCTTCTGTGCCAGGTTTTCTGGCTCTTTATGAACATTAGATCATTTAATTAGGTGAGTAATTAGATATTATGTTAGGTAGAACTTAGCCTAAGTTTTTTGCCTATTCTTTTAATTTTAAGTGCTGAAATAATATTTAGTTACTTAAGAAAAGTAAGTTAATGATCTAGGACTATGTGAGACTGCCTCTGGTCTCGAACTTGTGATCCTCATGCCTCCGCCTCCCGAGTCACTGGGATTACAGGCATGTGCCATCGCGCCCAGCTCTGTTACATTTCTTTTAAGATCATTCCATTCCTTTGCCTTACATTTGTTTTTTTCTACTATTGCTACTTATTTCCTCTCAAATTTAAATTTTGAAAGGAAGATACAGTTTTTTCTTTTATTAAAAATTATTTTACCTTTTTTTCTTTTTTTGCAATACTGCAGGGTTGAACTCAGGACCCTGTGTGTACTTTGCAAGTGCTCTACCACTGAGCCTCACCACAGACACCCCTTTTAAAACTTTTTTTATCTTGAGACAAGGTCTCATGAAGTTACGCAGGCTGCTTCTGGCCTTGAACTTGCAATCCTCTTGCCTCCACCTCCTGAGTTGCTGGGATTACAGGCGTGCGCCACCGTACTCGACTACCATATTTTTATAAGACATTTGAATTTCCTTAGGAGTCTCACAGGAGGAGGAGGAAGAGGACGCTTTTATTGAAGAACAACAAATAGAAGAAGAGAAGCTGTTGGAGAAAGAGAGGTCAGTGCTGATTGAAACATTTAAGATGAATTCAGTTACTTTATTGGAAAGTTATCAGCCTTTACTAGATAGTCCAGGTTTTCTGTATAAAATCTTGTATAAAATCTTATAAAGTCAGCTACGGTGGTGCATACCTGTAATCCCAATGACTTGGGAGGCTGAGACAGATAGATTGCAAGTTCAAGGCCAGAGTCAGCCTGTGTAACTTAGTGAGACCCTGTCTCAAAATAAAAAGCGAAAAATGGGCTGGGAGTGCAGGCCAGAGGTAGAGCACTTGCAAAAGCATGCGTGAGGCCCTGGGTTCAACCACCCCATACTGTAAAAATAAAATACCCTGTGTAACTGGGTGGTGTGATGTAAGCCTGTAATACCAGTGACTCAGGAGGCTGAAGTAGGAAGATCATGAATTCAAAAGCCAGAGGCAGCCCTGTGCAACTTAGTGACACCCTGACTGAAAAAAAAAAAAATTATATAAAAGGGGCTAGGAGTGCAGCTTAGTAGTGGAGTGCTTGCTTAGCATGTGCAAAGGCCCTGGATTCAATCCCCCACTACCACAAAATTAATGATGCAGTGTATGTATTTCTCATTTGTCTGTCACAATTTATGGCATTACTTACTATGATTTGATTTTCATGTCATCAATTTTTGTTATGATATCTGGTCTTGTTTCCTGACTTTAAAAGGTCTCCACTATCCCAAGATGAAGAAAATATTCTGTTTTCTCTTAGTATTTTTCAGGAGGTAGTTGTTTGTTTGTTTTAAATGTGACACACACCAATGTGAATATACTTAATGCTACTCAGCTGTATCCTTAAAAATGGGTAAGATGGTAAATCCTATGGTATGCATATTTTACCACAATAAAAAATAAACTTTTTTTTAGAAAAGGAGAAAAAACTTTATAGACATTCTCTGGCTACTTCCCATGATCATTGGAAATGTTGCTTCTTGTAATTGTTACTGCTGTGTACCCAAGCACATAAATAGGTGAAATTATCAAAATGCGAATAAAAAAAAAAAAAGTAGTAATTGAGAATCTAGAGTTGGATTCAGCCAGATCTGAGTTCCAGTCCTGGCCCTTGATACTTCCTCGCTGTGTTCAAGTTTCTTAGTCTTTCTAAGCTTCAGTTTCATTGTCTTTAGTATGGAGATAAAATCAATCATAATATGTACCTCATGGAATTGTGGAGATTAAATGAGGTAATATGTGTGTAGTGCTTAACATAGTGTTGGGAGATGCTCTAACCTAGCTCTTATAGATTTCTGTTATGAAGAATAATAGTTATGAAAGAGGGAAGTAATTTTTGTTTTCCTGTTTACTCAAAACACATCTTTTAAATTATATAGATTTATCTTTGCATTCCCCAAAAGCTTTATAAATCACAGTTCTGCACTATACATTTGCTTATCTATTTTTTCAACTTCATTTTTTCTATTTTGGGGGGAGATAATACTGGACGTTGAATGTAGGGCCACACTCATGCTAGGCAAGTGCTCCACTACTGAGCTGCACCTCTACTTCTTTATTTTTTTATTTTGAGACAAAGTCTCACTAAGTTGCTCAGGTTGCCTCTGCCTTTGAACTACTGCCTCTGCTTCCCAAGTCACTGAGATTACAGGCTTTGTGCTACTACACCTGTATCTAAATTATTATTATTATTTTTTTAGGTACTTGGGTGTTGAACCCAGGGTCTTGCATGTACTTTGCAAGTGCTCTACCACTGGGCTACACCCCCAGCCCCTATTTTAGATTTTACTTTGAGACAGGGTCTCACTAAGTTATGCAGGCTGCCTCTGACCTCAAACTCATGATCACCCTGCTTCCCCCTTCCGAATTTATGGGATTATAGGTGTGCACCACCACGCCTGATGTAATTTTTTTAAAGACATGCTCACAACATAGTTTTTTTTTTTTCTTTCAGCACTTTAGGTGTTTAAAGGTAAATCATAGGAATCTCCTTAACTATATGGAGTAGTACAAAGGTTTATAGCAAAAGATACCAGATTTTTATAGAATTATAGTTATAGAATTACTACTTTTCTTTTTTTGAGACAGAGTCTCATTATGTAACCCAGGTTGGCCTTGAACTCTTGATCCTTCTACCTCAGCCTCCTGAGTGCTAGAATAATAGGCATGTGGTATCATGCCTAGCAATCACTTTAAAAATATGTAGGATGATTGGGCATGGTGGTGCATGCCTGTAATCCCCACACTCATTGGGGTTGCTGAGGCAGGAGGATAGCAAATTCAAGGCCAGCCTGGGCTACACAGTGAGACACTGTCTCCAAAAAAAAAAAAAAGTATAGATTGGGAAGAATAGTGTTTTCAGAATGTGAAAAGCTAAATGTTGCTTTGAGGCTGATTATCCACCTTACTGGCACCTAAACATCGCTATGATCAGTCTAAAGGGAAATTTGTAGTGTTATTTTCTTACAGAAAAGATATCACAGCCATATATACCTGTGAAATGTGAAATGTAGTAGTAATTGCAGAGAGTACTTCTAGAGAGTAATCTACTCTCTAGAAGGGGCTGGGGTTTAGCTCAGTTGGTACAGTACTTCTCTGCACTCTCTGAGGACCCAGGTTTGATCCCCAGCACCACAAAAAAGGGAGGAAGACCTGGCAATGCAATCCCAAAACAATCAGCCATTGAGAACTCTACGACGTCACTGTGAGTTGGACCTGATTCAACGATACCTAACAACAACAACTCTCTAGAAAGATAGTTGCTTTTTCAAAAGTTCTCACATCATCTGGGTTCTTTTACTCCCACTTGACTGCTTCATGGAAACTATCTTTCATGATACTTTAATCACATAATTTTTGATTTTGTTTGCTATCTCGTGTGTGTGTGTGTTGTAGATTAATTCCTACTCTTTTATTGATCACATCATTATATTAATAGGCAAAAATTACATGAAGAGTGGTTGTTGAGAGAGCAGAAGGCACAAGAAGAATTCAGAATAAAGAAAGAAAAAGAAGAAGCAACTAGAAAACGGCAGGAAGAACAAGAGGTAGAGTATTAATCATAATTAATCATATAAGCAGTTAACTAAGGAACTAACCAAAATAATCCATTGTTGTTAGGTGCTATTGAGTTGGGTCCAACTCATAGCGACCCTACGTACAAGAGAATGAAACATTACCCAGCACTGTGCCCTGTACATGATCTTTTTATGTTTGAGCCCATTGATGGAGCCACTGTTTCTTCTCATTTTGAGTCATGCCACATCAGCAAATGGAGATCTCAGGGGCTTTACTCCATTGCTATCATTAAGGTCGACTCTACTTGGAGGAGGCAACTCTTTCCCAGTCATCTTTTAAATGCCTTCCAGCCTGGGGGGCTCATTTTTTGGCACTATATTTGACAGTGCTTCTCTGCTATTCGTAGGGTTTTCAATGACTAATTGCTTTAAGAGTGGGCTACCAGTTGCTTCTCCCTGGTCTGTCTTAGTCTGGAAGCTCAGCTGAAACCCATCCACCATGGGTGACCCCGCTGGTATCTGAAATGCTGGTTATATAGCTTTCAGCATCACAGCCAACAGGCAAGCCCCCAAAGAATGACAAGCTGGCAGATGTGTAGGGGGGAAATAATCCATTGAGTTGCATATCCAAAATATGTTATCTGCATGCATGAAAATGGCACAGTGAAACCCATTATTTTGTACAATTAATATACACTGATAAAAATGTTAGAAAAAATAAAATGGAAAGATTCATGATTAAAAAGAAGTTGCATATCTTGAACTTAAAAAACTGATATCCATTTTACCAATATTTTAAAAGTTGTCCTGTATGTTGATGTGTTTAAAAAGTGAATCTGGAAAAACTTACCTTCTCTTCTTTCCTTCCTTTAAAGAGGAAGCTAAAGGAAGAATGGGAAGAACAGCAGAGAAAAGAGAGAGAGGAGGAGGAGCAGAAACTGCAGGAGAAGAGAGAAAGAGAGGTGATTCCTGCCATAGGAGGATAAACTCGCTGTGTATCTTCTTAGTGTGCCATGTGCCATGTGACGGGTTTGAAGTAGAGGCTGTGGGAGGGTGGCAGGATTTGGTGATTTTCTTTTTCTCCTTTTTCTTTTTTGTTGGTGCTGCATTTGTATGTTTGGAAAGAGTTATATTTTCAGTGTATCTGTACGCTGGCGTTTCCATATAATGCTATTCTTTGGGTCTGGGCAGTCGCAGGTTCCTTAAATTAAGGTTTTCTTCAGCTTTACCCAATTTACCCTGTATATCAGGAATTGGCAGACTTTTTCTTTAAAGGGCCATGTAGTAAATATTTTAGGCTTTGATGTCTATATGGTCTCTGTAGCAAACATCCAATTCTTCCAGTCCTGAAAACAGCCATAGATAATATGTAAATGAGTGGATATGGCTGTGTTCCAATAAAACATTTCTACAAAACATCCAGCTGGCCCTTGCTTTACACTGTGTGCTACTCTATAGCAATTGGCATGCTCTGAGCTTCTTTGTATAGTGTTGACTTCTTTAGAGACGAATAATATTTTGTAGAGTTTCCACATTTATTTAGTTCATAAGAGCTTTAACAGATTATGACGTATTAAGAATTAGTTGATTTAAAGAAATCAGGAGCTTAAATATTGAGGAATCAAGAAATCCTTTTTGTTGTCATTAAATCTTGACTTCCTTTCTAACTTCAGCTGTAAAGGCATATGACAGTTGATCATTTGAAAAAATCTATAATGTGCATGTATATATATTCTATTATCTTTCAGGTTTCTTTTTAAAAGATTGATTTGGTTTATTTTGCTGCTATTCCTTAACAGTGCATTTATTTCAAAGATAAAACAGCTCATCTTTCCTTGACTGACTCATCAGGATGTATCTTTTTTGGAATATTGCTAAATTTGAATAGCATGAGATTGGGCAGTTAATTACCTTATAGCGGGGAGAGATGCATTCGTTTCTATCCTATGCATAAGAGGGTAGCAGCAGCCTCCACGACTTTTGTTTTCTGTGTCTTAGTTATCTGTTCCAGTGCAATTTTTTGATACCCCTGTTTGAGCAGTGCTCTCCAAGTGAAGCTTTTAGAGACACAAATTATTTAGAGCTTGTCATATTTTACAGAGAGGGATCAATTCCTATTTTAACAGTAGAATATTCTTCAACTGAGGTCTTTCAGAGATCAGGTAAAAGCTAAGTTTTCTTTTAAATGCTTTTGTTTTAAAGGAAGGCTGGTACAACATTAAGAAGATTGTATAAAGTAACATAGATTCTAAGCATATATAAATGAGTATTTGATCTGTGTTTCTGCTGTGTGCTTGACATTTCTCTAGTATACTGTTATAGAGTGGGGAAAAGCACGTAATCCCAGTTCTCAAGATGTGGGGTCAGATGATAAGCAAAACAGATCATTTGAAATACAATAAAATAATGTCAACTGCTATAAAGAAATAAAGTACAGTGATGTGCTAGAGTGATGGGGATAGATGGAAAATTATTTAGATTGCCTAGTCAAGGAAGTCTCTGTGGAGGTGATATTTGAGCTGATAGCTGAGTGCAGAGCTCTTGAGGAGATGAGGCCTGGCAGTAGAAATAAGGCAAGAGTGCCTAAACCCTAGAGACCAAAGGAGAGTTGGGCAGGGGCATGGGACGAGGGCCCATGAGTCAGACCATGCATGGATTTGAAGGAGTTTGGGTTTTATGGTTAAGTGCAATGGATTTTTATTTATTTATTTTTGAGCCAAGGTCTCACTGTGTAGCCCAGGCTGGCCTGGAACTCACGTTGATCCTCCTGCCTCAACCTCCTGAGTGTTAGGATTACAGGTGCGCACGGCAACACTTGGCTTACATTGTAGGATTTTTAAGCAGAGAGTGACTTTATCCCATGCATATTGTTACCTCCAACAGATCATCCTAACTTTTGTACAAAGAGTAGAGAGTGAGACGCCCAGGAGGCAAAAGTGGAAATGCAGCGCCAGGCTAGCACTCTGGATAGGAGATACTGGTTTAGATGAAGGTAGTTCTATAGCAAGATAAGTGCACAGATTTAGGGTGTGTTGGAGGCAAAGTTAACAGGACTCGGGCTAGTGGATTGAATGGGAAGGAGGAGAAGGGAAGAGAGAAGAATTGCAGTCATACTTTTAGGATTTTTGTTTGAACAGATGGGCAAATCAAAGTACCATTTCCTGAGGGGCGGTGGTCGGGGGTGGATAGAGGAGAGCAAGAGTTCAGGTTTGAGGATGAGGCGTAGCTCGGTGGCAAAGCGCATGCTTAGCATCATGATGCCCTGGGTTTGAGCCCAGTGCCTCCCTGCCCCAGCAGAAAACCTCTTTTGAGCATGTGAAATTACCAGGACTCTTATATGATCAGGTAGAGTTATTAAGGAAGCAGCTAGACAGAAGGCTTATGTATTGCTTTAAGAAACTAGGGAAGAGAAGTCTGTAGAACATAATTTATAACATTCCTAAATACCAATTAGATACAAATTCAATGGCACATTGCAGGAATTCCTTTGCCTTATTGAAAGTTTGAAATTTCTCATAAATCTTAATTACTATTGGTCATGTCATATTTTAGCTTCTGTTAAATATTTACGATATTTAACCTAGCGTTTTTTAATAATATTCATTAATACCTTGTCCTAAAAACTAGAACATGGTATATATGTTCAAATATACTAAATATTACTATTATTGAAGCTATTATAAGATTTTGAAATATTTTCTAATGTGATCTATTCAATTTTTCTATTTGAATAAACATTCTAAGCTATATATATTTGAAAGCTTTCCAGAAGATCTGTGCTTAGAAAGGAAATCAGGCCAGGTGAAGTGGCGCACACCTGTAATCCCAGCAACTTGGGAGGTGGAGGCAGGAGGATCGCAAGTTCAGGACCAGAGGCCGTCTACGTAATTTAGCAAGACCATGTCCCAAATAAAGTAAAAAAAGTGGGCTAGGGGTGCAGCTCAGTGGTATAGCACTTGCAAAGCATGTAAGCGCGAGGCCCTGGGTTCAATCCCCAGTACTGCAAAAAAAGAAAAAAAAAAAGAAAGAAAAAGAAAAAGGAAATCAGAGCTTGAAGCCTTTTGTGTATATGTTTGTATGTTTTAATTGTTACACATGAGATTCTTAACCAGAGAAACCAGATATGACTTACCTAACTTCCAGGTTTTCATTAGTCCTATGTTTGCACCATTTATAGGAAGCTGTGCAGAAGATGCTGGATCAGGCTGAAAATGAGGTATTTTTAAAACCTTTCATTAAGAATTTGAGACTATTTTAATATTTCACTAGAAACAATAATTCCAGTAATGTTAGTTTGGTGGTGGGCTATTTAGATCATGTCTGGATATCTGGAATCACTTTTATGGCTCTTCAGTTTACATAACAACAAAAGTTTATTGATGGACAGAAATAAATGGTATCGAATTACCCCATTGACTGTATTTTTTTAGAGCCGTACAAGTATATGTAAGCAAGATCACATATGTTAACTCCAAATAGTTTACCTAGATTCAGAGTAACTTCTACTTCTGTCAGTGGTGGCTCCCGAAGTCCTTAGGCCCTTTTCAGAGTAGATGGACAAAAGGGAAACCTTGGTGACTGCCCCTGGCAGCAGTAGTGATACCTAATCAAGGAAAGTGACAAGAACCAAGACAGAAATACACCTCATGTTTCTGGACAGTTCTTTGTAAAGTGTCAGTTGCCTGTTATAACTTAAACGTGACAATTTTTAAATGAAACCATTTTCATTTTTGATGAAAATACTTGAGTATTTTTGGAAGCATTTAGTCTCTCGTGGATTTTTACACCACCAGTAAAGTCTTGGTTGTTTTCAACAGTTGGAAAATGGTGCCACCTGGCAGAATCCAGAACCACCCACAGATTTAAGAATAATGGAGAAAGATCGAGCCAATTGTCCATTCTACAGTAAAACAGGAGCTTGCAGATTTGGAGATAGGTAACTACTTTTGCTTTATCATGTGAGAATGAAAACGATTCCAGTGTGGGAGCTTTGGAGTTCTCCTTTTGGGAGAGGCATGGGCTTCAGCTTACGCTGTTCACCATCAGGCGTCTGCTGCTTTCTTGCTGCTTCTCCATTTCCCCAGCTGGTTGCCCTGGTCCTGGTGTGGGCTGAGCTGAGTGCCTCATTTGCATCTCATATTCACAGGAAGACTGAGGGTTTTTGTTTTGTTTCTTTTTATTTTTGCACTACTAGGGGGTTGATCCCAGGGCCTCACACATGCTAGACAAGTACTCCACTGCTGAACTGTACCCTGAGCCCCTTTCTTAATTTTTATTTTGAGATAGGGTCTCGCTAAATTGTGCAGGTTACCTCTGACCTTGAACTCATGATCCTCCTGCCTCAGTCTCCTGAGTCGCTGGGATTACAGCGTGTGCCACACTGTTTGGCTTCTTAGAGAGACCTTTTGCTTATTGGTTTCTTCCTGTGCTTACATGAGTCCCTATTAGACAAATTGGATGAAGGAATAATATATCTGAAGTGATTGGAGCAGCCGGGCTTTATCTTTTCAATGACAAACACTGTCCCAAATAGGCTTTTCAAACTTGGCATGCATAAAAGGACATCTGTGAAAGACAGGATCAGAGTGAATAGAGCAATAGGATTTTAATTCACCACTATCAGTCAGTACGCTGACTCAGGAACAGACCTCTGGGTTCAAAAACGGGCTGTGGTGGCCAGTGGGAAAGTTACTTAAATTCTCTGTATCACAATTCCCTCATTTGTGAAACGGAGATGAAACACAGTATCGCCCTTCAGAGAGGGCTGTGAGGCTGGAAGGGCCGGCCCAGTGCCAAGCACTGTATGTTCACTCGTATTTGCATCATTGTTTACTGTTGCCATTAATCTTTGAGACATTCTTGTTCTCTGCCTCTCTTTTCTCTTTCCTTTCTTTCTCTCTCTTTTTTTTTAAATGTAGAAGTCTAGTATGTATTGATCTCTTCAGTCATTGAGCAAATATTTGAACACCTACTATATGCCAAGCAGTGGTGATTTTTTTATAGCTTGGCTTACTTATGAATGAAAAGTAAAATTACGTAAATAATTCCTAATGGTAAATAAATCTGAGGCAAATCTTAATTATTACTGAATATTAATTTTGTGAAAGAGATCTAATCTGAATCTTAATGTTTTGTTAGTCCTAAAAATAGGAAAATTCATATATATTTAATGAGAATCTGTATGTTATCTCTCAGATTTATTTTATTCATAAAATTATGCATGCTGTATTTTTCTTTCTTTGAAAATAAGAGCTTTCTCAAGCTTTCACTTTTTAAATTTTTAAATTTTTTATTTTTTTGCAGTACTGGGATGGGGGACTTGTGTTCTGAAACAAGAATCTTATGCATGCTAGGCAAGTTCTCTACCCCTCACCTGTACCCCAAGTCCCTTTTTGACTTTTTATTTTTAGACAGAGTCTCACTACGTTGCTTGTGCTACCCCTGGCCTCAAACTTGTGATCCTCCTGCCTCAGTCTCCAGAGGACCTGGGATTACAGGCTCATGTCACTGTGCCTGAAGCATTTCTTTGAATGTTTGTTTTGCAATTAGTGCAGAATCTGATTCTGGAACCTTTCTAGCATTGATGTTTTATGGAGTCACACATTTGAGGAGATTTTCATTTATTTTTTCCTTCTGAAAGAGCATAATCAGGAGGCTGGCCATGGTGGCGCACACTTGTAACCCGTGACTTGGGAGGCAGAGGCAGACAGATCACAGGTTTGAGACCAGAGGCAGCCCATGTGATTTAGCTAGACCCCATCTCTGTTTCAAAAATAAAAAAACGGTTCTGGGAGTGCAGCTAAGTGGCAGAAGGCTTGGTGCCACGCCCTGGGTTCAACCCCCAAATACCACAAAACAAACAACACAAAAAATAACAAAAGAGCATAATCGATGAGGAGGGGTCAGACTTGTTTTTCTGAGTATTTATTCATACCTCACCTCCAGAGGTAATTTAAAGAAGGCTTATGATCTATTGCATTACGTTAAATAAGCCGGGTGCAATGGCTCAAGCCTGTAATCCCAGCAACTCAGAAGGCAGAGGCCAGAGGTATAATTTAGCAAGACCCTGTCTCAATTTAAAAAATAAAAAAGGGGCTGGAGGTGCAGCTCAGAGGCAGAGCTCTTGAAAAGCATCTGTAAGGCCCCATGTTCAGCCCTCCACTACCGTGCAAAAAAAAAAGAAGAAGAAAAAGAAAAAAAAGTTAAATAAAGGAAATTGAAAGCAAGGAAAGGAGAAACAATTATTGTGACTGTATGATGCTTCTGACTATGGATTTTAATGCATCCCAGGCAGATAATAAGCTATATTTGGTAGTTCTTACCAAAAAAAGAAAGAATGGGTAGTATTTCTGGAGTGACAAAGATTTTCCTGACACCAGATTCTAAATGTATCTCCCATGGTATCTTGGATAAAGACATTGAGTAGGAAGGTAAATAACTTTGATAGATGCTTTGTAACAGTTGATACATAACTTTCATGAGAATGTTTCTTACGATGACCTTTGGTAAATGATTGCAGCCTAACTTAATTGTGGAATGCAGTGATTCTCTGAAGGACAAAGGTAATGAGTACTGGAAATGCTCCTTTGAGATGAGGAAAAAAAGGAATAGTCAATTAGATATATGTGAGCGGTCATTTTGGTACTGATACCATTTATTGACATCCTTGGGCTAAGTAATGTTTAACTGTGTGTTTTCATGGCAACCTGACTCTATTCAAGTATCAGAGTAATGGGTAACTAGCATGCCCTACACCAGTGGTTCCCAAGCATGGCTGATCATCAGGGCCAGGTAAGGACTTACTTGGAAAATACAGGTTCCCCTCCCCATGAGGTATGATCACATGTTCTGGGGCAGGACCAGAGAAATCTCAGTTCTTCCCAGGTAACTCTGAGAACTACACAGGCTTGGTACAACTTTGGACTCCTTTGTCCTGTAGTAACTTCTCTTGGCTGACTTTTCCACAGGTGCTAGAGGGCTGGCATCTTGAATACACCAGATTATAAGGACTCCATTTGGTCTCCAGGCCAAGTGGGGATTTTCCCCAGACAGGGCCTTTGACTGTTCTAAAACTGACAAATGCTCATTTGACACCCTTGGAACTAGGGCCAAGTTCATTCAGACCTAAGAATTCTGTGTGCAGAATTTTAACCTTGTTAAAATGGTCCCTCGTTTAATTATGTGTGTGTTTCATACTTATAAAATTTCAGTGCAGTACTAACATTGCCAGCCAGGTTCAATCCTTGCACTTTCTTCTGTCAGTAGCAGTACTTGGGAAGATGGATTTAATTATAAGGTCTCTGATCCTGTAACCTAGAAGGCTATGTGGAACATAGAAAATTTCACATTAATGCATACTGAGCATTTCTGAGCTGGGCACAGTATGTGCTTGGCCCTCTGTGTAGATGTATATTATAGACATGGAAAGTGAGAATAATTAAACATTTAGTATTTCAGGGCCTTTGCTTTATCATAGCACTTGCCCTATTCTTTTAACTTTCTTTCTTCCTGAGTTCTTTTTTTACGAAAAATTTTCATCTTATTGGTTTTTAACTAGAATCCTAATCAGAAAATTTTTGTTTATTTAGAACTTTGAACTATGTATTCCCACCTCCACTCCACCCCCGTTTTAGAAGGGAGTAAATAAAGTAAACACATATAAAAGATTTTAAAAATGAATTATTCAGGCACAGCATAGCCTTGGGCCAGTTTAAACTATGAAAAGAAAATTGCTCTTCACAATGGTTAGCCACCTCCATTAAATAAAATTTAAGTTATATTTACTATACTCCTAATGACTAGGTGCCTGCACCTGTATCCCTGTGGCATCCCATCCTGTCAGATCTCAGAAGCTAGGCAGGGTCGGGCCTGGGCTGGGAGACCACCTGGGAACACCAGATACTGTTGTACAGAGGGTCGCTATGAGTCGGACGACTCAACAGCACCTAACAAGAACAACAACAAATGATGAGGTACCGGATTATAGGTTGACTCAGATCTCTTGGGTCCATCTCTTCCCAGCCATATGACTTGGGCAAGTGTGACTTCCCAGCCATATGATTTCTCCAGGCCTCAGTTTATTTCTTTGCAGAGTGCTAGCACCAACTAGCATGTTATAAGGATCAGAGGGGAAAATGCATGAAAACTCTACAAATGACATGTTGTTGTTGTTAGGTGCTGTCGAGTCGGTATCCGACTCATAGTGACCCTCATAGGGTTTTCAATGGCTGACTGTTTCAGGATTGCTTTGGGAGTGGATTGCCAGGTCCTTCTCCCATTTTTGTAGTGCTGGGAATTGAACTCAGGACCTCAGAGACTGTAGTGCAGCGCTCTACCAACTGAGCTAAATCCCAGCCCGACAAATGACATTGTTGTTGGTGTTGGTGTTATGTTCCAATAACCATTCTGAAATTCCTTTCTTTTTGCTCCCTGTGGTGGTAGCGATGGAACCCAGAAATGTGCACATGCTAGGCAAGGGCTTCACCACTCAGCTACATCCCCAGCCACCAGCCTGAAGATGGTGTTGGTGTTGGTGACTTCATTCAAAGACACCTGAATGGCATATAAACTTGGAAAGCATTCCCAAACTTCTATTTTAATGAGAAACCAGTCAGAAGTTTTCTGCTGTGCTGAAACTTGGTATTGGAGTAGGGTCTATTATCTTATAGTCAAGTGAAAAACAACTGAGTTACTTGAGTCTTTACCTCAGAGTTTCAGACAAGCTTTCTGTGTGTGATTTTTAACCATTGGACTAATGAATTTGTTCTTTCCTGTGGAGGTGTTCACGGAAACACAACTTCCCCACCTCAAGCCCCACCCTTCTGATTAGAAGCATGTTTACGACGTTTGGAATGGAGCAGTGCAGGAGGGACGACTACGACCCTGATGCAAGCCTGGAGTACAGCGAAGAGGAAACCTACCAGCAGTTCCTAGACTTCTACTACGATGTGCTGCCCGAGTTCAAGAACGTGGGCAAAGTGATTCAGTTCAAGGTGGGCCTGCGTGTAGGAGGGGCCTTCTGTGCCTCTCTCTCAGGTACTCGATGTAACAGGTCTGGGGTCCAGGCTGTTCATCTGGGTGGAGCTATGTGCAGGTATGTGTCTGGCCTGGGGTCGGGCACGCAGGCACTTGGTAAATGCCATTTTATTCTCCCTTCTTTTTCACTCCCACTCTGACCAGTACCATAAAGATACTACATAGACTCATAAGCATATATTAGTGTGGCATTTTCTGAGTGCTACGGTCTGGGTTGGTCATACCACTGTGGTGTTGGATCCCGTCAGATTTCAGAAGCTTAATAGGGTCGGGCCTGGTTAATACTTGGAAGGGAGAACTCCTGGGAACACCAGGTGCTGTAGGCTTGGGAGAAGGACCTGGCAACTCCCAAAACAATAATCAGCCATTGAAAACCCTATGAAGAGCAGAGAATCACTAACAATAGTGTTTCCCCTGTTGTACATAGGGTTGCTATGAGTCAGACACTGACTCAGTGGCACCTAACAACAACAACAGGATCTGGGTTGGAAAGGACCCTTCATTTATTCAGTACTTTTGTGCTACAGCTCTTTGCAGTGTTCAAATTCTGTATCAGGTCTTCTACACATAGCCATCCAAGCCTTCACTTAGACCCTGCCTGTGATAGACAGTGTGCTCCTTCCTTCCTCTGTAAACACTTCACCTAGAGCTGTGTTGTAATACAGTGTGACTCAACTCCACTCACTGTACGTGTTGGTGCATTGGGTTGACAGGACCTGCTTTCAACTTCCGTTGAAGGTACACATATTCTTCTGGAGCTATATAAGAAATATAGATCTCTATTCCTTTTTTATTTTTCTAACATTTTTATTGTCTACTTTCAATACTGAACATAGTGCCCCCAAAACTATGGTTTGTGATGGCAGCATACTAGGTGGAAAACAGACCTTCAGATGACATGTAATTATTTAAAAATATTCCTTAAGGCAAGGTAAGGCTAGATGTGTTCCTTTGTGCTACTGGGATGCATTAGTCAAATCTGAACACAGAGAGGCCTTCTACGTTGTCTATGATTGGATCAGTTCTGAATCTGAGTGACTTTGCTGTGCTAGAGCAAGAAAACCATCCCTTAATTTGGAAAAAAACAGAAAACAAGTTATGAGGTTCTTTTCCTGCTATTGGAATTGACAGTAGAGTTGGAACAGCCAAGAAATAGACGCTCGTGAAATTCAGGTGTATATTTCCATTAACTGATGGCAAGATTTTAAAAAAATGCTTTGAAGATTTTTTTTGCCCTTTCCCCTTTCATTCCTGTGGCATGTGCCTTCCTGTCTTTGCACACTATTCAGCACAAGCAGTAACCGCAAAGTGGAAGTGCATGGTCATTCCTGCATGGTATCGTGCTGCTGTAAGCCCCAGCTGAGGAGGCCCTGTGCTCTAGGATGTGTCACTGTACCTCGAAGTGCTTCTTCCTTAGCCGCACAGTAAGAGATTAGCTTACATCAGTGGTTGCCCTCGTGGGTCCCTGGGTCACACTGCTTTTGTGAAGTGGTAATTGTGGAGTGGCTTTCTGAACTTCAAGCTGGTGGCTGGGGATGTAGCTGAGTGGTGAAGCCCTTGCCTAGTATGTGCACGTTTCTGGGTTCCATCGCTACCACCACAGGGAGCAAAAAGAAAGGAATTTCAGAATGGTTATTGGAAATAACAGTATTACCCACTAACCACATTGTTTTGTTTTGTTTAGAAAGCTGATAGTACGCTTGAGCTCATGATAATCACATTGGCAGTTACAAAGGGAAAGGTCTTTAGTAAATTGGTAGTAGAAAAAGTTTTATAACATCACATCATGCAAAATTAATAACAGGTCCTTGGGGACCACTGGATTAAATTATTTTTAAGATCTTTGGCATGGTTGACATAGATTCCAGAGGCTTCTTCCAAGGATCATGTTGCAAACTGCCATTGAATATGGATCCTGCCTCCTTTGGATGCTCTGATAAACATACTGTAAAACAAATTTTTTAAATTACAGATTCATATTGAAGGTAAAAGCTAAACACTAGTAGAGTATGTGAGGACCTTTTTATATGCCATTATATAAAGACAAATCAAATTTTTCATCTTTGAAGGCAAATTGTCAAATGTCAACCTAGCTAGCAATAGAAACTGCATATGAAAAGGATATATTATTCACACCTATCAGGTAAAAAGTTATACATTCTATTAATCTCAAGAGTAGGTGAAGGATGCACATTTGTGAAGCCACTTCAGAGGGCAGTTTGTCAGTAACTAGTGAAGTGGAGACCTACAAATCAGCATGCTCCTTCTGGTTAGGAAGACTAGAGTGCTCCTTACACCCCCAGGGACATGTTCAGGAAGGTTGGCTGCAGTAGTGTTTGTGGATGGAGAATTGGAAGCACCTTAGATAGCGCTCATTAGATAAGTAGGTACATAAATTGGACAATTTGATTTATGTAGTATACGTACTTAAGTATGCATTATTATATCTTGAAAAAATACAGAATAAATACCATTTATGTAAAATTTTAAAATGGGAAAAGCAATACTATACATTGTCAATGCATGTACATTTTTGCACACATATACAGAAATGTGTATACCATTTTGGGCAATATACACTTCTATGTGTGATTCTGGCATGCATTTGATGTAGGCCTATATGTGCATATATGTATATTTGCATCTGTGTAGATCTACATAGCCTGAAGCTGTAGCCCTGTGGCATCCAATCCTGTCAGATCTCAAAAGCTAAGCAGGGTTGGGCCTGGTTAGTACTTGGATGGGAGACCGCCTGAGAACAGGAGATACTGTAGGCTTGGAAGAAGGACCTGGCAACCCACTCCCAAAAATTAATCCACCATTGAATGCCCTATGAACAGCAGAGCAGCACTGACAATATGTTTCGCCTGTTGTACATAGGGTCTCTATGAGTCAGATACCGACTCAATGGCACCTGCTGACAACAACAGATCTACATGTGTGTATGTTTGTTTCTGTTTGGAACATGAGGGCTATACTCAGCCTCTAGATAGTATTTGGGCTGGGATTTAGCTCAGTTGGTAGAGCGCTGCGCTGCAGTCTCTGAGGCCCCAAGTTCAATTCCCAGCACCACAAAAATGGGAGAAGGGCCTGGCAATCCACTCCCAAGGCAATCCCGAAGCACTCAGCCATTGAAAACCCTATGAGGGTCGTTAAGAGTTGGATACCAACTTGACGGCACCTAACAACAACAACAAGATAGTATTTACCTAAGTTATGGAAAAGGGATGGAAGGACTTCAATCAGATCTTTAACGTTTTACTTATTTAAGCATTCTCAGTCAAAAATGGAAAATGTTAATGTTAAAGCTGAGTAGTGTACCTATGGGCCTATTTATCTTCCTTATATTTTTATGCATATTTGAAACATTTTGTATTTGTAGGGAAAAAACTAGACCTGGATCAACAGAGACCAGATAACTGGGGCCTGCCATTCTATGTGCTGAAGCATGCCTTCAGTAGACACAAAAGCGGGCTGGATCCTGTCCTTTCAAATCTTTGATCAATAACTACTTAGGGAAATGTTAGCCTGGAAAAAGTGCACTTGATGACTAGATGGTTTCTTCTCCTTAATTTTTTATGAAAGTATTTTTCATTGCTCCTTAGGTCAGCTGCAACTTGGAACCTCATCTGAGGGGCAATGTGTATGTTCAATACCAGTCGTAAGTATTGTGAACATACACGTCTTCATGTTTTGTCATAGTTTGGTATTTTATTTCTGTTACATCTGGGATTTTCCTACTGGATATATAACTTTCATATGCATGTTATTTTTTTAAATGTAAATTTTTTGGTGGTACTGGGGGGCTAAACCTAGTGCCTCGCACATACTTTGTGAACAGTCTAGCACCGAGCGGCACCCCCAGCCCCTTTTTATTTTTTGTATTGAGACAGGATCCCACTAAGTTACGCAGGCTGCCTCTGGCCTCAAACTTGTGATCCTCCTGCCTCTGCCAGCCATGTCACTGGGAGGACAGGTATGTACCACTACACGTGGCTTGAAATGTAAATATTAAGAGCTGATATAGTGTAGGATTTGAAAATAATACATTTATGTTTCTTTGTATTTTCCTGATTTTTGAGTCTTTTACAGTCTGGTTATATTATTATATTATTTTAATAATACAAACTGAAAAGGGATAATCAGAATAGAGAATATACAGATCTAAAGAGCCAGAGAGTGAAGCCCCATGTAGTCATCGTGTGTATTTGACCAGCTAGGAGAGAAGTTCCTGTATTTTTTCTGCTTGTCTTGTCATTTGCCTAGGCCACACCAGGGCTAATGGGTTCAATTAAGCATTGTAGTAAGAACAGCAGTCCTAGCTGAGAAAGCATAGGCTCTAACAATGGGAAACACTTCTGCTGCTTTAATGGTCCAATCTTTTGGAGTAAGAAGCTTTGACTCAAGCCAATTTCCTTGGATCAAAACCTCTCAGAGGGTTAGTGAAAAAGGATTCCTGACTAAATGGTGAGCTGTGAGAGCCTGAATGGTCTAATGAGGACTCCCTAGGTAGTATAAAAACTGTGGACTTGGTAGTTCTACAATAAATGAATAAAAGAATTAATTAATAAAAGTGTTAGTCTATCTATTAGAGTTACTATAAAGCATATCCTTTGATTTTTTGGTTTAAAGGGAAGAAGAATGCCAAGCAGCCCTTTCTCTATTTAATGGACGATGGTACGCAGGACGACAGCTTCAGTGTGAATTCTGCCCAGTGACCCGGTGGAAAATGGCAATTTGTGGTAAAAGACAATGTGATGATTCCCCCCCCCTCAGTTGTCCCACTATTTAAAGGGATATTCTTAGAGAATATCCCTGTATAAAGATATGAGGTATAGCTTTTGCCTCATAGAGTAGATGACGGAAGACTAAAGACTGCAGTTTAGATCTGGAACAGACCACCTTGTGGGTCACTTTATGGATGAGGTGACTGAGGTCACAATGTATCAGTGACAGAACTGAGACTAGAATTTTAGTCCTCCCATCTTCAGTCCTGGGCTGTGTATCTGACAATTTAGGAAGCCTGAGAAGTGTCTAAAGGTAGCCACATTGCTCTTGTCACTGTTTCAGAGGTGTTTTCTATTCATTGGCTGTCTTGACTTGAGCTGTTTGTTTGCATGTTTATACCTGAGGAGTCTTCCACCATCATTGCTGCTGCAAATGTTACCTGTAGACAGCATTTCCTACCGTGCTTGGAATTATATGCTCTTGTGCACTAGAGACCATCAGTAGGTGGAGG
>VMDO01020590.1:0-37210 GCA_007922755.1 Pedetes capensis
AATACTATTCAGCAATCAAGAAAAATGAAATAGGGTCATTCGCAGCAAAATGGATGGAATTAGAGAAAATTATTTTAAGTGAATGAACACAAGATCAGAAAGAGAAACAACACATGTTCTCACTCATATGAGGGAGCTGACTCAAAATTACAAGAAGGAAAAATCCTACTCAAAGGTCAGATCATAATAAAAGGGGGGGGAGGGAAGATAAGAATGATGTCAATATAAATGGACTAGAAATCGCATGTAATTGTTCTAACAAGATAAAAACAAAGACCACTACAGGAAAAGTTTCTATCTTAAACAGAAATGGAACCCAAGGACATATAGAAAAATACTACATAGTAAAAGATAGAGAAGACTTGGATGGGAAACTTAGATGGGAAGGGGGGGAGGGGGGAAACATAGGGGAGTGTAAGGGGTAACCTATATGAATAATGTTTATCAAATTGCATATATGAAAATTGTCACAATGAAAAGCATGTCAAAATGAATCACATTATGATGTACATTAAAAATTTCTAATAAAAAAGATTTTTTAAAAGGAAAAAAAAAAAAAGAAATCCCAGGGATGCACAATCTGTAGGTCCAGGTTGCTTGTAGCTCTTTGGTAGCTGATGAGTGGTTGTCATGGCAGTGGCCTTCTGAGTCTGTCTAATTGTCAGCTACTTCAGGCACCAGGGCCAGGATCAGAGGGGTGCTGGTCAGTCTCTGGAGAAAGGTCTGGTTCTGGCTTAGGGAGATGGCAGTAAGCTTCCCTTGTGGGTTACTGTTTGGAATTGAGGCATTTCCAGTTGGGAAGGAAAATTTCAAGGTACTCAGCATGGTGCTTCTTATAGTAGACATACAGTAACTTGAGGGAAATTTTAAATAAGACCACATGTTTCAAGCTTTCGATTCTACTACTTCCAGTTTCATCAGAGTGGCTTCCTTGATCTAGGCCCGGAAGGACTGCAGGTTCTTAAGAGACACGTTTTAAATTACAAAAACACCCTTGACTCTAGTTAGTATCAGTTCTCATTTATTAGTTGCTGTCTAATCCATAGTTATTTGCTAACACTGAGTAAAGAGCCAGAAGGAGCCACAGAGTTTCCATCCCCAAGAAACACAGTTGATATTGTTTACTCAGAGGTGCAAATATACAAAAGTTTTTGTGGCTGAATGAGAAAAATATGGCAGTTCATTTTGTTCTTTTGAGGCTGTCTCACCTACTGAATGTTTCCAAAACCACTAGCAAACTGATTAATGATGTCTATGCCAGCCAATTAGTCAACATGTCAAGAAAATCAAATCTTCACTTTTTTTTCCACGTAATATTTAGAGAAATATTAAACTTTGTTTCTGCATATATGACCGCACAGGTAAATGGTTTAACACAATTTTCTTGTTTGACGCACAGTGTCTAGGGGTCATGATAAAATATAAAACATAATTAAGAAAAATACTTTTTAACTTTTGAGAGATAAAAGATTATATTTTATCTTTGAATAGTAGACAGCAAGTGCAGTATTTCCTAAGAAACACACTAAACAATGTTAGTTCATTGGAATCTGAGAAACAGGATTATTTTTTGACATTTATACATTTATAATTGGGAGAAGGATGTGGCAAATCTACTTCCTAGACAAACCTGAAACAGCCATTGAAAACCCTGTGAGGGTCGCTACAAGTTGGACATGACAGCACCTAACAACAGCAAAACATAATTTATAATAAGTTTAAATGACTATGCACCTCTTTTTTTGTAAAACTTTATTACTTTTTAAGAGCAACTTTGCTGGGATTTAGCTCAGTGGGTAGAGTGCTGCGCTGCAGTCTCTGAGGCCCCAAGTTCAATTCCCAGCACCGCAAAAATGGGAGCAGGGCCTGGCAATCCACTCCCAAGCAATCCCGAAGCACTCAGCCATTGAAAACCCTATGAGAGTCGCTATGAGTTGGATACCGACTCGACGGCACCTAACAACAACAACAAAGAGCAACTTTAGGTACACAGAAAAGTTAAGAGGAAAATACAGAGACTTCCCATATATTCCCTACCCCTACACATGCATAGCCTCTCCCATTAATAACACCCCCAACCAGAGTGGTACATTTGTTACAATCAGTGAACCAACACTGAGACCTCATTATCACCCAGAGTCCACAGTTTACATTTGGGTTCCCTCTTGTGGTACATTCTGTGGGTTTGGACAAATGCATAATGACGCATATCTACCATCATAATATATGGAGTCTTCACTACCCTGAAAAGCCCCTGTGTTCCACCTGTCTAAACTCCCTTCCCTCTAACTCTTGGCAACCAGTGATCTTTTTACTGTCTCCATGGTTTTGTTTTTTCCAGAATTTCATATAGTTGGAATCATATAATTTGTAGCCTTTTCAAACTGGCCTCTTTTACTTAGTAGTATGTGCTTAAGGTTCCTCTATGTCTTTTCAGCACTGACTAGTAGTTTCTTTTCTAGATGTACTGCAGTTTATCTACTCACTGAGTGAAGCGCATCCTGATCATATCCAATTTTGGCAATTATGAATAAAGCTGTAAACATGCATATATAGGTTTTGTATAGATACTAGTTTTCAACTCCTTTGGGTGAATACCAAGTAATTGCTATATCACATGGTAAGAATATATTTTTGTAAAAACTGCCAGACTGTTTTTTAAGGTGGATATACCACTTTGCATTCCCACCAGCAATGAATGAGAGTTTGTTGCTCCACATCTTTGCCAGCATTTGATGATGTTGTCATTGTTTTGGATTTTGGCCTTTCTGATAGTTACATAGTGGTGTCTTTGTTGTTTTAATTTATAGTTCTCTGATGATATGTGATGAGGATGTTTTCATATGCTTTTGTCTTCTGTACATCTTTGGTGATGTCTTTTAAGGTCTTTGGCCCATTTTTCCATTGGGTTGTTTGGTTTTTATTGTTGAATTTTAAGATCCATGTACCTTTTAATGAGTAGGTACAATACAATAGCAAATAGTTGATCAAACATATATGTTTAATAATAACTTTTGGCATTTGTATTATAATTTTTGCATATTTTACAATATTTGATGTACCTCAAGAAAGCTATAGCAGATAGTATTTGACTATCTTAGAACTCTTTTTCTTTACTTATTTTACATTAGGATGCTATAGCTGATATTTTCATTTTATATAATAACCTAGGATGTTTCATCACATCAGAAAAAGCACACAACTTGACTTTCAACCCAGTGGCGACCCTTTTTGAAGGTGTTTTGTTGGTTATTTTACTTTGAAAACTGGCAAAATAGAGTAATGATAATTGACATTTATTAATCATCAATTTTGTACTAGGCATTTTTCTAGGTGTTTCAAAAATTCCTAACCATAGCCAGCAAGGAAAGAATTGTTAAACACACATTGAGCTGACTGAGAAACTTATTTGAGGATCCAGAGTTAGGATAAGAATGGAAGACTTAAACACAGTTTGATTTACTCAAAATCTTGAGCTTTTGCTACAATACCTTTGCTAATACTGGAATTAATGTCATCTAAAGCAAATAACAAAATGGGATTAAAATTCAAGGATGTTAGCTGAATTTCCATATCGATTTTGAATTAGAAAACAATAGAAAAAATCTTCCCTATTATATGTCTTTGAGGATTATTAAATGTTGCTTATTTGCCAGTGAGCCCTGCTACTGATAATGACTGTCTCTGTTTCATGGGTTTTACTGCAGGTTTTCCCAACCTTTTTTTTCCTTCCCTCTTTGCTTCTGCTAAGCTTTTTAATGGGAGAACGATGTGGGAGTCCACTCCTAAAACAATCCTGAAAAATAATCAGCCGTTGAAAACCCTATGAGGGTCACTTTGAGTTGGACCTGACCTGATGGCACCTAACAACAAATAAGCTTTTTAAGGCTTCTTTTGGTCTTTTAATAGTTACCCCCACCATGGAAATTTAATACAATAGATATACTATGTATTTGATTGCCTGCAGCCCTGCCACCCTGGCATCTGATCTTGTCAGATCTTAGAAGCTGAACAGGATTGGGCCTAGTTAGGACTTGGATGGGAGACTGCCTGGGAATACCAGGTGCTGTGGACTTGGGAGAAGGACCAGGCAGCCCACTCATGAAACAATCAGCCATTGAAAACTTTATAATTACAGAGAAACACTGATAGCAGTGCTGGACATGGCACAGTGTTGGGTAGTGTTTTGTCTGTTGTACATAGGGTCACTATGAGTTGGACCTCACTGGACAGCACCTAACAACAGGAACAGTATTGCTTATGCTAATGTACTGCATGGGTTGGGATTTAGCTCAGTTGGTAGAGCTCTGCACTGCAGTCTCTGAGGTCCTGAGTTCAATTCCCAGCACCACAAAAAATGGGAGAAGGACCTGGCAATCCACTCCCCAGGCAATCCCCAGTCAGCCATTGAAAACCCTATGAGGGTTGCTATGAGTTGGATACCGACTCGACGGCACCTAACAACAACAACAATGTACTGCACATACATCTCTGCTTTATACGTAGAGTAGGATTTTCTCATTGTTCTTGGATCAATTTTTGTGCCCTTTATTGCCCATTAGGAATGCATATATTAGGGTCATTATATGAAAGCAGATATGTCCAGTAGTTGATCTAAATTAGTGTGTGAAAGTGTCCACCTAATTCCTTTCTTTTCCATAAGATACCAGCCAAGCTCTTGCACCAAGGGCCTACATTGGTACACAGACCATCCTGTTAGGTAGAATGCCCTGATTTCTCATATTCAGTGAAACACCATGACCCAGGATGTGGCAAAATTAATCTGCCTCATGCCACAGAATGTAAGTAGCCTCTGGTCCTTCAAGAACAGAGTAGTTTGTGTAAAGTAATGCTAGTGAAGCCATTCTGAGCTTCATTTGTGTGGATTCTGTTGTTATTTGTTTCTCTTGGTTTTACTCAGGAGGAGCTCTCATTATGTTTAACTAGTATAGGCTGCAATTTCAATATTAACTTCTCAACATACACTGGCCCCATTGCCCAAGGTGTAGAGAGCTGGTGCCGAGAACAGTGATAAATATTAAAAAACACTTGCACCAAATTGCTTGTATTTGTTTTCCTAGTACTGATCTAGGAGCAAGCCTGCTTCCCTTTATTCTTTTGCTTCTGCTTATACCTGCTTTCCACATAGCATGACCTCTTCAGAGAGCTTGCCATAACTGGGTCTTTACCTATAACCTTTAGCTCTTCCACGTGGGTCTACAGATATCTTGTTATTATTGTTAGGTGCCATCCAGTCAGTGTCTGACTCATAGTGACCCTACATACAACAGGTGAAATGCTATTGTCAGTGCTTCTCCGCTATTCATAGGGTTTTCAATGGCAGATTGTGTTTTGGGAGTGGGTGACTGAGTCCTTCTCCTAAGCCTACAGCACCTGGTGTTCCCAGGTGGTCTCCCATCCAGGTACTAACCAGGCCCGACCCTGCCTAGCTTCTGAGATCTGACGGGATCGGACTCCATAGTGCTACAGCTGCAGGCACAGATATCTTAGTGTGGTTTAAATTACCTTTGCAAAATGTAAGTGCGAGCTCTTAGAGAATAGGTGTTACTCCCTAATGTCAATAGTCTCCTTTCCACCCCTCTCATGATGATAAATGGGCATTGGGACTCATTAAAGAAGCAACACAACTGCATGGTGGACAGCAATGAGGTCCAGCATTCTTTGCTTATGTCTGTCTGAATGAATGCTCTTACTGTGGGGGAGGAACAGTACAGCCGCCCCTGTTTGCCATGATATGTAGAATGTAGCTATTCAATGGATGGGCTATGATTCAAATCTTTATTCTACCATTTCATGTGAGAGCTTAGAAGTACATAACTTTTCTCTGCCTCAGTTTTCTCATCTTAAAACAGGAGGAAAAAAGTAGCTCCTTCACATGACTGCTGTGAAGATTCAAAGTGCAAACATACATGTTTATTGTTTGTGCCTATTTAAATACTCAACAAATATTGGCTGTTCTCCTTGCTGCTACTACAATGATATCTCTGCTTTTGTGGTTCTCCTCAAGCATTGTGAATCTTCCTTCATCCATGTGTAGGAAGTGGGAAATGTGTTTTGATCATTTTTCTCTCCTTTAACTGTGACTTTATCGACCTGGAACCCTGGTCATGTGCATAGAAATGTGGAACTACCTAATTAACTCTTGCTGCAATTTCATTGTATCATTACGTGGAGCTTTAGTATCGGTTGTAACCTAATGGATTCAGAAATTAGAAGCTTCTTCATGTATATTATTCATTTATCAAACATTACCATGTAGCACTAAGCACAATATGATAAAAGATTAAGGTATTTCCCCTCTTCAAGGAGCGTATGATTAGAAGGATGCATGTATACAAATCATTTTAAGAATAATAATAGACATTTAAAAATTTGCCCCTTGGGTGGCTATATTGAACTCTTTTCCATTTCTTAATAATTCTTAAAACCAAACAATGGCACATGGATATAGAGGTCTTAGACCTAATAAGTGAAAAAGTAGAGAACTCTGACTTCCACGTGACTTCCAAGCTCATCTACATGCCCATTCTATGACACACATTGCAAGTAAGTGTCACCAGGCTCTTTAGGAGCACAAAACTGGGGTGCTAGTGGTATAGGGTGCTTTCAAGGAAGGTACAGTGTTGAAGGTAGCTTTTATCACTTCACACCTGGAACAGGTGGGTTGAACTTAGATGAGACGAAACAGTCTGAGGGATGAGGCCAGAATCAACCACTTAGGCACAGAGTAGTAGGTCTGGACATTTCTAGGGAGCTACATGTAGTTTGTTTTGACCAAAACCAAAGGATATAAGTTGGAGAGATCCAACTAGAGACATCTCTTGAATCTAGATTCTGGAAGGAGTTGGATGCCAGGGAAGCATTTGCAGTTTGGTTTTTTCAGTGAGACAGTGTAGGAGACACAAGGGATCCTTGGCTTTCAAACTGGATAGATCTGCATGTGAACACCAAAGCCATTGCTTATTAGTCAATTGAGGAAGATTGTTCAGGCCTTCTCGTCTGTACTTTTTCTCATTGATTACTTCAGTCAGTTATTTTGTGCTTGTTTATTAAATAGATGAAGGTGATACTTCTGCCTTATAGGATCATTGTGAAAATGATAGCAATTAAGGCAACACATTGGAACCTAGTAGTTAATCAATTAACCTAATATAGTTATTATTAGGTCAAGAGGAGTCCTTGAGTTTTCAAGGCAAGGGGTGGTACTAACAGAGGCTAGCATTTAGAAAATTACTCTGATATGTGTATCTGTGAGGAATAGGAAATACTAAGAGTGAGAGATCAGTAGGAAGCCATTGAGAGACTCAAGGACAGAGGATGAGGACCTGAGAGAAAGTACCTGGAGCAGAGCCCATGACATGTTGGGGGCAGTGTTATTGCTGTTACCTGCCTGTAAGCACCAAGAATACACCTAGGAAGCATCTGTCAGAGTGTACCAGGGTAGCCCAAATATTTTCTCAGTCCTTTTTAACCCACTGGATATTTTAAGTCCTCTAGTTCTAATGTCATTCTGACTTCCAGGCACTGACTTCCTCCACTTTAGAGTTCTGCCTTGAATGCATGGTAAGATAGATGTCCTGGTATACTAATAGACTTTCAGGTCTATGGGGTTCTTCCAGTTCTATATTTTCTCCAATTCAATGGAAGCCACATAGCTATCATGTCCCAATATTTTAGTTAGGGGGAAAATATGATTGTTAGGCCCACTAAGAATCAATAACTGTGACTAAGTGGATCCCCCCAAAAAGAAAAGATTCACCCTAGCACTTTAATGATCAACATAAAACCACACTACTCTTCAGCCTGTCTCTTCTCTCTCTCTGTCAGTAGAAATCTGTTTGTTATCATAATTCACAATTCCAAGTATCAAAAGGGAGACAGCGTCTTTAATCCCTGCCATGTTATGAGTACTAAATATCAAGCCTGTATATTTTTGATGGGAAGAATAAATTCCAAATAATTGCTTAGGTGTACTTCATAAATACATCTTTATTTTTATATTGAGGCAAACCACTGAATTTCTCTTTGAGGCTGAGGCTGGCATTTCATCACTTCAGCTGTTTTACTCATGAATCAGTCATGACAGAGTCACATAGAACTCTCCTGGCAGAAGCAATCATAGTTTGTGGGACAGACACAGAGAGCTATGTGCCTGGCGCACCATGGGGGATAGCCTTACCAGTTAGAGGTCACGCCCTGTTCATGGTCAGGCATGAAATATTAACAGTTGGAATTTTTGCTCCTAAGCCAACTAGGAAGGAGGCAAGGCATATTAACACAATTTTAAAAATAATACTAAGAATGTAGAAATGCAGCAGCCTGGGAAAACAAGAGGAAGAGACACAAATGTGTACCACAAAGATAGGGGCGTGGTGGACCTGCAGGTGTCACATTACAACAACACCTGGGTTCCTCCAGCTGAACCCACTTATGGCATAGTTCCAGACCCTGGAATCTGCAAAGGGAGATAAAAGGTGTCCTGAGTCCACAGGGATGTTTCCAGCATCCCAGGCTTCTCATCAGGTCTCTTCCTGATCTTTAATTTTATCCACACTACAACTAAAATCAGTACCTAACTCCTAGTATTTGAAAGGGCTCAGCATTCTGGTTTTCAACTTGATTCTCATGTCCAAACCTTATCCTTATTCTCTGATCCACCTTTGCGTGCCCTGATTTATTGCCCTTTGCTTTGCTTTGGATCATCCTCTGAGTCTGTGTATTTAGTACTTCCTCTGGGATTGGGGGCTGGGATTTAGCTCAGTTGGTAGAGTGCTGCGTTGCAGTCTCTGAGGTCCTCAGTTCAATTCCCAGCACTGCACAAATGGGAGAAGGACCTGGCAATCCACTCCCGAGGCAATCCCAAAACAATCAGCCGTTGAAAACCCTATGAGGGTCGCTATGAGTCGGATACCGACTCGATGGCACCTAACAACAACAACAACAACTGGGATTGGAGTTCTGTTTTCCCAATGTTCTTTCTATGGCTTGACGTTCTGCCTCTGAAGTTCTACTTGCATGCTGTTATATGCTTGATATCTTCTTACTCACCTTACTCTCCTTACCTGCTCCCTGCAACCCTCTGCAAAACCATCAGTGAGGTCTAGATGTACAATTAAATGATTAGTTACACTTAGAGTGCTCTCCTGACTTCACCCTCAGGAAAACACACAGACTGCCTGCTTTTTCTTTCTCTCTCCTTTCCTCCTCCCTTCCTTCTGTTTGTCCCTTCCCCTCCCCACTTCCTCTTTTTCTTTTTACTGGGGGTTTGATACCAGGGCTTTGGACATGCAAAAATAAGTGCACCACCACTGAGCTGTACCCCTAAGTCCCATTTTTATCTTGAGACAGTCCCTGGCTAAATCATGCTGGCTAACTCTGGCCTCGAATTCATGATCCTTCTGCCTCAGCCTCCAGAATGCTAGGATTATAGGCATGCGCCACTGTACCCAGCTGAGTATAGGTTCTTTAAAATGTCCATCTAGACTTATCCCTCTTTTCCACTCCTGAGACCTGCCCTCTGTGGCCACCCTATGCCTTTTGATGGAAAGAGATTTATCTGGGATTCCAGATAGTTGTTAGTTGCTGTCCAGTTGTGCCTGATTCATAGCGACCCTCATTGAGTTTTCAGTGGCTGATTGTTTAGGGAGTGGACTGCCACATCCTTCTCCAAGTTTTGTGGTGCTAAGGATTAAACCTGGATCCTCAGAAAGTACAGAGCAGTGTAAATCCTGGTTGCATGATCTTTCTAGAATGTGTTGTGGATCCCTAGTCATGGATGTATCTTGGTAATCCACAATTTCTCTTCAGCAGGCTGAAAAAGAGCCTGATTAGGATTTGCATTGAGAGAGAGAATTAAAGGGAGAGTTACTGTCTTTTTTTCCTCATTTCCCACCATTCCTGCCTTTTGCCACAGTGGTAGGGCAGTGTCTGATGGTAGTTTTCAATCATATACTTGAGGAATATAAAAAGCCCTTCAAAGAAGCACTACAAAACCACAAGTTTGACTTTTTCTCCCTAATCTATTTTGAAAGCTGACAAAAGATAAGACATCCAGCACTTGTCCTGGAGCCCCAGTGTGATAGGCGAAGCAGATTGTGGGCTCCTGTGGGTTGGTACCAAGATCTGGAGAGTTAGCCAGCATGGCCCTAGATTAGGCTGAGCCTCATGCATTGACCTGGAAATTGTGCCCCTAACTGCCCACACAGTTGTACTTTCATGGCATTTAAACACTTTAAAGAACCTAAAGTCGAGACAGAAGGCTACTGTGTATTTTCCTGAGGTTGAAGTCAGGGAGGACAGAATGCAGGAGCTCCTTAAACATAATTAGGCATTTGATTGCACATCTAGGCATCACTGTTGGTTTTGCACAGGCATGTGATTATGATCCACTTGAAAATACTCCATTGATGATAGTCTGTATTCCATTTCTTTGTAAAACAAATTAGGAAAGAAAATATTCAAAACATTTAATTCTTAAGCCTATTTCTTTAGTTTCCTTTTAGTTGTAAGTTGCCTTCAAGTTTCTAGAGAGTTAAAACAATCACCACCACAGGGAATTCCACATCTGACTCTTATAAAGGACATAAAACAGAATGTACATAACTGTGGGTAGTTTGCAATTAGAGCATAAGTATAGTACAAATGCGGTGTCTCTGTTCCCCCTTCATCTTACCCAAATTTTCAGATTGAGAAATTGAGGCCTTGAAGCCAAATCTTTTACCTAAGTCACTGATTCACAGAAGCAGGTCAGGAGGATCATTTGCACTTGTATCATGTTCTTTTCCAGCATCATGCCTAGAGACCAGGGAAATGCGTTTCACTTCACTCTTACGTGTTGGAAATATTAAACAATGGAAAACCTCTGAGACCTGGGTCACACAGATATATGGACTTGAATCTTTTGGTCCGATTTCTTTTTCATACCAATTGCCATGGTTGTTGTTGTTGTTGTTGTTAGGTGCCGTTGAGTCGGTATCCGACTCATAGTGACCCTCATAGGGTTTTCAATGGCTGTTTCGGGATTGCCTTGGGAGTGGATTGCCAGGTCCTTCTCCCATTTTTGCGGTGCTGGGAATTGAACTCGGGACCTCAGAGACTGCATGCAGCACAGCGCTCTACCAACTGAGATAAATCCCAGCCCCGATTGCCATGGTAGTAACACCAAAAAATTGCAAATGAAGGTTTTGGAAATGGACTCATCTCTCCACCCTTTCTGCTCTCCTATTTTGAGTAATTTTTAGAGAGTAGTATTCTTGGAATTTCTGCTCTTAGTTTAATTATGTGTGCCAGATGTTTAAATTTATGTACTACTTTTACCAAAAGCCACGGGAGCTGTGTTTGCATGGCTGTACCTCTCCCCTCCCTGCCGACTCTCCCCTCCAACTTCTCATAACTTGACCCTCCTGAGAGCATCTTGTGAAGAGGGCACTTAAGCCTGGTGTTGGCTTTATCTGACTTTGGCCTATTATAATTCGTCAAGAATGTGTTATCCAGAGTAGACATCAACTGAATACAGTCTCTAGGGGTCAATTTGGAATTTTATGAAAATCTCAACGTATTTTAGAGAGTACCTGAACCACCACCAAGGACTATGGCTATTTGGCCATTACTGCATAATCATCAGAGGTGGAATTATACTAAGAAAAGAAAAAAATGCTAAATAGTAACGTTAGATATTGTTTCTTAATCCATTCTCACCTACAGCTGTACCACTATGGCGTCTGATCCCGTCAGATCTCAGAAGCTAAGCAGGGTCAGGCCTGGTTCGTACTTGGATGGGAGACTGCCTGGAAACACCAGGTTCTGCAGGCTTGGTAGAAGGACCTGACAATCCACTGCCAAAAAGCAATCTGCCATTGAAAACCCTGTGAACAGCAGAGAAGCACTGACAATAGTGTTTCACCTGTTGTATGTAGGGTCACTATGAGTCGGACACTGACTTGATGGCACCTAACAACAATCTGTTCTCACTATGAAAGAAGTGAAAGCTCAGTCAGATATAGCTGGGTTTGTCAAGAAGTTCTTTTTTTTTTTTTTTTTTTTTCGGTACTGGGGTGGGGGTTGAACCCAGGGCCTGGCACTTGCATGCTTTGCAAGTGCTAGACCACTGAGCTGCACTCCCAGTCCATTTATTTACTTTTTTGAGACAGTGTCTCGCTAAGTTATGCAGACTGCCTCTGGTCTCGAACTTCCGATCCTCCTCTGTCTCCCCAGCCACTGGGATTACAGGCATGCGCCACTGAGCCTGGCAAAAAGTCCTTTTTTTGTTGTTTGTTGGTTGGTTTTTGCGGTACAGGGGGTTGAACCCAGGGCCTTGCACTTGCATGCTCTCCAAGTGCTGGACCACTGAGCTGCACCCCCAGCCCATTTTTTTACTTTTTGAGACAGGGTCTCACTAAGTTACGCAGACTGCCTCTGGTCTTGAATTTGTGATTCTCCTGCCTCCACCTCCTGAGATGCTGACAGGCGTGAAGTTCTTAATAGGCAGTGTGTATGAAAGTCACCAGGGTGGATTGGGAAGTATCTTCACAATACAGGAGCTCATGACATTCAGGGATTCTGATGGTTATGCTGGGAGGAACCATAAGACTGGAAGAATAGTCTCCATTCTAGTCCTTCTGGAAATGTTTCCTCTTGCTATGAGTGTTGTGTTTGGAGTCCAGACTTAGAAAACTTGGATTTAGTTTGAGACTATGCAATTAACTGAAAGTTCTATGAACTTGGGCAAGTTTCTCTCCCCCACGTTTTTGTTTGTTTTTGAGCCACGATCTCACTGTGTAGTCCAGGCTGGCATGGAACTCACTGTGCAGCCCAGCATGGCTTCAAACTTGCTATTCTCCTGCCTCAGTCTCCTGAGTGCTGGGATTACAGGTGTATGCCACTGTGCAGAGCTATGAGTTTCTCTTAATGCCTCTTAGCCTCAATGTCCTTGCATGGAAAATGTGAGGTGGCAATAGGAATTGGTGACATTCAAAGAGGATATATTCAAGGGTCTAAGCAGTCTGTAGTATGCACCAGTTATGACTAAGGCTAAACAGATTGTTCTTACCCTTACTGTGATAAATTTGTGTCTTCCATTCTTCTTGTTCATTGCTATTCTATGTTAGAGAAGTCAAAGACCGGGCCTTACTATATTTTTCAGAGATATTACATACTTTAATCCTAATAATAATGTGAAAATAACAAAGATGCATAATTTCCTCAGGTATGGTCTGTGAAATCCTGCTACCTGCTGTTACTCCCCGCCCTAGCTCTGTTAGGCAAGCACACTACCACCAACCTTATCCCCTGCACATCCTCTGTCTCACTCTAATCCCAGTATTGTGGCAGCCTAGGTCAGAGGAGAAACTCCCCAATGGATCTGAGCAGAAAGTAGCCTTCCATTGGGAAGGAGCACGGACAGTTTAAAAACTTCTGTGTAAAATCATCCTACCTTCCTCCTGTAAGAAAGAGGAAGCACCAAAGCAGATTGACCATTTCAACATAAGAAATGTCCTGTTGCCTTTGTCACAGATCATACTATGCTGGGTGGATGTGTTTAGCTCTTAAGGATTGTATGTTTTGTTTCCTGGATATATTATCAGTTCCTTAGGATTAGTCTTATTCTGCATAGGGCTTCACAGAGCTCTGGGAATAAGGAGTATGTGTGCCAGGGAGCCCTGTGGCACAGGCATGGCTTGTTTATCATGCTGGTTTAAATTGCCTCTTGTATGCACCAGTATTTATATGTATGACAAATGGGAGCTGGCTAATTATGTGGTTCTTAGTAGAAATTGAGTCTCTTCTGGAACCAGCCCAGTCTCTGCCCACTATTTATAGCCTTCATATGTCCCAGATTTTCCAGTTCTGATTTCAAATATTCTATCCCACTGTCTCCAGAAGTACACTTTATGCTTGTCAGACCACATGTCAATTTATGGTTTGAGAAATATAGTCACAGTATTATAACTGCCATCTTAAACACCACATTTTTTGACTGTGAGATTGGAATTCTTCCTGCCTTTTAACAACAAATTAGACATACATAGGAAGTGTAAAACAATCTTTTTTTCTTCAAATATACTTGGTAAGCAGTTGACTTGGAGCTTCAACGAAAACCCAATAAGATTTGGGACTTCGTGTCAATAGCCCCTCTTCAGCCAGTGCCTTTCCTTTTTTTGTTTTTTTTTTTGTTTTTTTCCAGTACTGGGGGTTGTACCCAGGACCTCGCGCTTGTGTGCTCTGCAAGTGCTGGATCACTGAGCTGCACCTCCAGCCCACTTTTTTTACTCTTTGAGACAGGGTCTCGCTAAATTATGCAGACCACTTCTGGTCTCAAACTTGCAATCCTCCTGCCTCTGCCTCCTGAGTTTCTGGGATTACAGATGTGCGCCACTGCGCCTGGCCTCAGCCAGTGCCTTTTGTATAGAATGTGGCTAGCAGATTATACGATGAATGAGTAGACTGGATGATTATAGACTTTTCTGTTACTGTAAACTATAGACCTCTGACCTAGATATGCTGTTACTTCCCAGCCACAAATGGAGACACATATTTTTGCTATATTACTGGTAAAAAAGGGAATGTTTTCTAACACTGTTGAGCCCTAGTTTGTGCTGAGCACCAAGACACTCAGAAAGCACAAGGACACAGGCACCATGATCTTTACATTAGACAGAACTGAGACTCAGAGAGATTAGGAAACAGGAAGCTCAGGTGCCACACTATATAATTTGAATTAGAATGCAGGCTGGTGTGACAAGATCTCTCTGTAAATCAGAGTTTATCACATTATTCTTCATTTTTCCCAGGATGACAAATGAAATTGAGCTAAACTCATTACCTGTGAGCCTTAAGCTCCCTATAATTTTTAAGGGATATTTATCAATGTCATCAGCATAATAAATACCCTGTTACCTTTGTCACAGCTCCCTACTCAATGTCTCAGAGCTATGTATGTTTTGGTGCATGAGTAATTGGGAGTATTTACTGGCCAGGTAGAGAGATCTCTTGTTCATGATGAAGCTTTCCTGTGGCATTGCATGACTAGACTATCTTTAAATCTGATACTGCCAGTGGCACATATTCAAGCCTGACTCAATGAAACCATATGTCCACGTTTCAAGAGGCAGAGTGGTAACTTCTTACACGATTTCTCCCCATATCATATATGCCAACAAATGTCCCTCATAGCATTGCCACAAAATGGCAGTTGCTGGTTCCAGGCAACTCATGGTCTTTTCAGACATGCCAACGTCTGTTCAATTTGTGGATAATGACCTAGATAATATGCTTATACATTTAAGGCTGTGACCCTGATTTCTGCAAGAATAATGGCCCCAGGACCTAAAATGGTACCAGGTGCAAATTTGGTATTTAAAAAAATATTACAAGTAAATGAATGAACCAGGTACTCAATGACTATCTTTCAAAATTTATTATAGGAAAACCAACAAGAAAAATCAGGGGTTATCCCGTTTTTGGTGCTCCCTAGATGCTACAGTGGCTGTACCATTTGGAAAGCTGAAATGTCTAGCATAGTCCTGACACAGAGCAGATATTTTATAATGCAGTATCTGAATCATCATATCAGTGGCTTAGAGAAGGGATTGGAATTCTTCTCTTGTTATGAGATATCCATAAAAAGAAAATTGTAAATCAAAAATTATAGTTTTGTACTCAGTTGTCAGGGAACCAAGACCAAACAGTGTATGTTTTTCATAGTTACAATATCACTAATTGATATTGCTGAAAGATTTGCATCATAAATAATGTTCTATCACTTCTCTTTGAGGATACACTGAAGTGGTTTCTTGGGAAAACGCTGGTAGATTTAATGTTCATGACTTTTATGCCACTGAAACAATGTAAATAAAAAGAATTGCAGTTGGAGAACCCAAAATACCTTGGAAAACTAAGGCTGCATTTGGAATCAGCTGTTACATCTTTTGATTTTCAAACTAAAAGCATACCTGCCTCTAGGGCAGAAAAATGAAGAAATGGAACATGAAGTTCAATAGAGCAACCTCTGATTAATCAAGCTGACATGAGGCACTGCTCTGTGTAAGAGGAAAAGTCAAATATGAGAGTTGCCAAAGTTGTTTGCCAAACTGAAGATAGATTAATTTGGAAAATAACTAGAAGTTCTCACATTTTAAATATGACTGGAGATCCATAATCACATCAAAAACCTTTCCCACCATGCAGCATTGTGCTGGTGAAATTTGCTGTGCTGGATCCTGGGACTTCAGCCTCCACCAAGTTTGACAAAGATTGCAGCAAATAAAATGGGGGCAGCTTCCAGTTTTCATTTGATATGTGTTTGGTATGACAGGATGTATTTTGAACATTGCTCTGCAATAATGAAAAGCAAGGAATTGGAGATTAACTCTTCCTAGAAGCAAATTACACTTCCCCCTCTACCTCCTGAAGAGTCACTCCCACCCCAGGATGAAGAAGGGATCATTTACCTTGGTTTGGGCTTGACAACTGCTGAAGGAGAGGCACCGTCTTGTTTGGTACCCAGGGTCTTGTGTAGAGGCAATCACAGGATGGAGCTCCCTCTTGCTGGTAAACTATTATTCCATCTGGCAAGGAGGTGGGGAGGGATGTCCAGAGAGGTGGAGGATAGGCGCTGGGGAGCCGGGAGTGTGCCAAGTACACTGCGCACTGGCTGGTGCTGTCTCTTTTAAGTGGGCAGAAGGCAGATCCCTGGTGTGCAGCCATAATTTCCATCGCTGTCCTGTCCACCACAAACCAGAAGTTTGGGGTAAGGAAGATAGATGACCAAGGAGAAAAGAAAGTGAATGTTTAAAGGGAAATTTATAATAAAATTGGCTTGGTTCTAAAAAGGGAATGAAAATGATTTAATCATTTTGCTGAATTTATTGAAAATGAAATTTCTTTAATCCTGATTTCCTTTTTCCTCACCCTTGCAATATTTTCATGCTATTATGTAGCAACAGAAATGACAAACTAAGATTGTATTTTCTTTTCCAAGTTTAATTCAGTGATATGTCTAGTAAGTGTGAGATTTATAAAATATGTAACTTGGCTTTATGCTTCTGAACTTGAAATGTGGGCTTTGTGAGGAAGAAGGCTGGGTTATCGATTCGAAGGATTCTAAATTATTAAACAAAAACGGCTTTCTTTTCTGATCCAGAAATGATGAACTGCAGATTGGGTATACCATGTTATGTCTGTAGTATTCAAAAAAAGAGTTCAATGGAAAATTATGTAAATTTGGTTATATCCTAGCATGGTGCCTAGAACATAGTTGGTGCTCAATCAGTGTTTGTGGAGTGAAAGAACAGCCAGGAGCCGTTAGTATTCATTTAAAGCTGAACACATCAATACTCTTGACACAGCTATGGAACTCAATCAACTGGTGGCCTGAGGGAACACTTTAGTATTACAAGTTGTTACTGATACAACTCACGGGGCAGATGCTCATTATAAGACAGGGAATTAATGAGGCCAAGGATCTCAGTTTAATGCCTCTAGGGGCCAGTTATCTTTGTTCTATTCTACGGCTGCATCCACAACCCATAACCTCTGCCAGCTGTCACACACCAGGGCATGCTCTTTGTCACAGAGGGGCCCAGAGAGGAGATTGTGAGAGGATTAGTTCAGACCCATTACCACTTAGGAGAAATAAAGCTCAGGCATGCGCTCTGCAGAGGGGTCAGCTGGAACAATTGAACAAATAAAGAACAGCACATTTTGTAGCTGACTGGACCCAGTGCTACAACAATATGCTGTGGTTCTGTGTGTCGAGTGCTCTGGCTTTCTTGGCTATAGACAATCTAGCCGCATTTGCTGAACATGGAGTAGTTCCAAAGCCCTGACTCTAGTGAAATGCTCAGGCTACGGAATTCAAAATGGACTTGGGCATATTACAACCATGTACCCCTTCCACAACCCCCCTTTTGCTAAACCCATATATTTCAGATTATTTCAACATTACCTAGTAACATTCTTTGAATAATAGACTAGTATATTTTCTTCCTGGCAAGCCTCACCTTGATCTGCATTATCATTTAGGCCCCATCTGAAAACACTATTAATTTAAATAAGCAATAGAGACTGAAATAAAATTCCATTCATGCTTAAGTCTCCAATGTGGTTTGGAAATGCTTTCTTCTTCAGCCAGTCTTATGTTACATGCTGGATGGTCTTTTCTTTGACCACCTCATAAAAAAGGGGCTCATAAATACTTTTCATGTGTTATTTAAACTAGCAGTACTCCCTGAGGCACTGCACTCCTGTCTTTTTTTTTTAATCCTTTGTGTATTTCTAAAGCATTTCTAACTCAGTAGCAGAGGTAAACATGTCTTCTAACTTGAGAGGGCCATGTTCTATCATTGTTAGCCACAAATTTCCTTTACTGATAAGAAAGAATTCTCTTCTCAGCAGAATTTTGTCTAATTTATGTGCTTTCTTTACAAAAGTAATCCATTGTGAGATATAAGGGCCTGGGTTTGAATATATGTGTCTTTTCTTGATGCATCTGATGCTAGAATTGGGCCCTTTCAGTTCAAGGGTGTCCCATTGATATTGTGGCAAATAAGAGCTTTGGTTTTTTTTATACAGATGTATTAATTTTTATTAACAAGGACGAATAAGAGAGAAAAGTGGTTGTCTGTTGTGCAGAGGTGTTATGCTGTGCATGGCATGGTCTTGGCTGATGGCTGTGATGGTCCATCTACTCTGACCAGTAAGAGAGGTGGGGTCATGGCATGTACTTCACTAGTGTCCCTATAGTAGCTTAGCTCTTTCTTTTATTTTTATTATGCCCGTCGTTTTCCACTTTGAAAAAATTTTTAGTTGTTTCTATAGCTGTGCTTGGGCTGGGATTTAGCTCAGTTGGTAGAGCGCTGCTCTGCCATCTCCGAGGTCCTGGGTTTGATTCCCAGCACCCCCCAAAATGGGAGAGGTTGTGGTAATCCACTCCTGAAGCAATCCCCAAACAATCAGACTTTGAAAACTCCATGAAGGTCGCTACTGACACAACTCGATGGCACCTAACAACAACAACATGGCTGTACTTAACTAATATATCCCTCATTTCGTTTCATCTAAATTCATCATTTCTCTCTACTTCTCATTTTTGTCATAGAATTGGAACATGTACTAGGGTTAGAAAGGAAGTGAAAGATCACCTAATCCAGTTTCCCTCCACTTGCAGAAATTTTTCCTTCAGTATTTCACATGGATGCTCCTTCAGTGTTTGTTTCCATACTCACAGGAACACATAGCTTTTTACCTTTGCTGGTTGTATACTTATTGCCAGAACTATGGGGAATTCTGAACATGGATTTCATCATTGGTCCTCTCGAGTCCTCCAAAAGTGTGATTTCTCTCCAAAATTCAGGGACTCATATTTACATTTGCTTTTTGGTCATTGCCACTTGGATTGATTCAACATTGTTTTTCATTCATTTAGTTGATTTTTATGGAGCATCAGATGTTTTCTAGGCATTGTATTAGATACTGGGCATATAGGTATGAGCCAAACACGCCCTTGCTCTCTTGGAGTTTATATCTAATAGGGTGATCGATAACAAATATATAACATGTTGCATAGGTTCCTCAAATAATATAAGCTCCGAATTTAAGCAGCTTGTTTCCCATTTAAACTTTCTCTTCACTCTGTTAAATGCCACATACGTGGTTCTTGAAGTGTGCTCTCCAGGAGTAGCAGTGGTGTCTCCTGATAACTTGTTAGACATACAGGCTCACAGGCCCTACCTTGACTTACCACATTGAAAGTGTGTGTAGAGGGGTGGGGCCCAGCAATCTTTGTTTTAACAAACCCTCCAGGTGATTCTGATATATGTTCAAGTTTGAGAATTTCTGTCTGTATGGGATCACTAGAAACTAGAAACTCTGTGGCACCTTGAATTCTCAGTCTGTTGCCCACAGTCAAAAAGTTTTGTTAAATTCTAAGGAATGCTTGAAAATTTGCCTGTTTTAAATTCATACCCTTGTGGTCTTGCCTGATGCATAGCACAAATATCCAACTATTCCCCTAACCAGCATTTACATTCTCATCCAATTTTTCCTATGCTAAGAATCTTGTCCTATTGCAAGATGTAAAAAATTCCTGTTGGCTCCTTATTGCCTCATGGATAACAGCTAAATTAAGTGAGCCACTTGAAGCCCTGTATAATCTGAACAGAACTCGTGTAATAATCTTGAGTGTATATGCATTGTGTGCAGTTATTCGCTGCTTTTTCCTTTTTATAGTAGTCTCTGCAAATGGCTGTTGGTTGTGACTTTGTTGACTATTGTAACTATATTGTCACCCCTGCCCCATTTTAGTCCTTCATTTCTGTCTCTGTCTTTTCCAGTTGGCAACACTTAAGTATCCTTCAAATGCTAAGCCAAATATCACCTTTGTAAATTCTTCTCTGGATCCCCTGGGAGAGTTATTTGCTCCCTTAAATTCCTACAGCACGTTTTTTGCACCTAGTGGAGGCATGGGCTTACCATGTTCAATATCCATTCTGATAAATGAGAATGTGAGAGCCACAGCTAGACAATGACAAAGCTCAGAATTAACCTAGGTCTCCTGACTGCTGGTCCAGGGTCATTTTTTCTGAGTTTACAAAATCTTGTTTTGTGTGTTTAGTGGTAGGTAATTTTTCTTTTCTTTAGACATTACCAGTGAAATCCAAGATATTCTTCTTAATCCCACTTAAAGTGGGGGCCTTTGTCTCTGCTCAACTGAGAGCTAGGGAAACATGAGGATCATTTTATGTTGCTGGAGCCTCCTGCCGAATTCCCATACTATCAAGATTCTCTTACAACATCTGGCTGCTTTACAGGACATTTCATGGAGCAAATCAATTAACATTTAAAAAGTGGGGACAAAGAGAAAGAAAAAAAAATTTGAATGGTAGCATAGCACTCTCAAAATTCCCTAAGAGACAGTTGATGGCCAAATTGCTAAAAAACCTTGTAACTAAACATTTCTATTTAACACGCCTTATCCTTAAAATATATAGAAATAATATATGAGGAGATAGGTGTATTTATCCCAATTTAGAAATTACACACACACACACACACACACACACACACACACACACACATATCGAAACAGGACATGATACCTTGTAGGTATGCATAACTTTTACATTTTTATGAATCAGTTAAAATAAATTCAAGTTAAATATATAAAAAAATTATTTTCAAGTTTAGAGCAGAGTCATCAGATTCTTGGGATTATGGGAAAAATATACGTAGACATAATTTAATATAAATACTCTTGGTTTTCACCATTGATTTATCCTTTCTCTAACAGTGGGGTCTGAGACTAAGATTGTGGTTTTAAAAGTTAGATTTAGCTAGAAAGGCCATGGGGCTGGTTCTTTCAAGATGTAGTCACTGAGTTCTGACTAAATAGTACAGGAGAATCTTGGCAGTGGCTCTTGCAACCACTTGAGTAGTGCTTAATGTACTCAAAATGTATAAGCTGTTTCCACTTGTGAAATGAAGTCTTGGTAATTCACTTCAAACAGATCAAACAGGTTGTTCCCGCCGAGTCTCAGTAGGCATGTGTGTATGTGGGTGCACATATGCATACAGAATACCCATGCCTTTCATTTATCTCCATGTTGAACACAAGACGTCAATGTTTAAAGTTTCTAGAATAGCACTTCACGATAGTAGGTGCTCAATATATGTATTCTTGAATGAATAACAATGTGGTTAGAGAATAGGGTTAATGCTCAAATGGCCATTTTGACCTAATAGAATCACTATTTCAGAGACACTTAAGTTCTGTGATATTTATTTTGGAAAGTACCCAATTTCTCTGATTCAAAGAAGTCAGGTATAATGAGAAATGATAGTACTTCTTTTGTAGGGCTAGTATAAGGATTAAGTGAAATAACGCATATGAAACATCTCTGTCGGTGATAAGCAGTTCTGTAAAAGTAACAAATTTAAAATGAATCTCTTTCCTTCTTTTTTGTTTTTCCTCCCTAGAGATGTATTCCTCAATTCAGTGTGGGCCACCACAGACAGAAAGCACAGGGATTATGTTCTTTTGGATCCTGGTGTTGAATCTGTTTATCTGTAAAATGGGAATTAAAATATTGGTTTTATGACCCTCCCAGGGTATTCATGAGGACCCAATAGCTCATGATATGAACACACACATTAAGTGGCAAATCTCATTGAATGTAAGGCTCTGTTACCATATGTCTTTAAGAGTTGTAAAGAAAATGCCTTTCCTTGGCACTACATGTTATTCTGAGCAAGAGTGAGGCTCTTTAATTAAAGTGACTTTAAGATCACAAGGTTTGCCCTAACTTTAATCACCTCTCAAACTTGATCAAATGAATTTACCATTAAGAACATTTTTAAAATAAAAGGGTCTTTTCTATCATTTAACTTACATAAACAAGGCTGTTAGGAAAGGGACTTGGGGAAGAGGGAGGATTCAGCCCTAAGTAGTCTATAAAATGAGGGATGGGTGGCTGTTCTTTTATTTACCCTGAGCTTCTTTGGATCTCACTTTTCACTCAGTTATTTACCACAGCTCTTTCCCCAATCACTTCCCCTCCCAGGAATACTGAAGCAGTATATGCTCCGGGCTTTGTTTTCTCTTTCTCCTCTTCCTGAGTCTGTTCCCATGCTGTGAATGGTACCAGACTATGATCTGTTGGAAATGGGAACCCAGCAATAACTCTAAAATGGAGCCTCACAAGTTTGAGGAGCGGAGCCAAGCTGCATGATTTTCTAAATATTCCATCGCATTAATGCCTTGTGGGTCCATGGGGACTTCCGTCGAAATCTCTCCAAACACTTTCCCGAGTTTGGTTAATCCTCAGCATAGCCATGGTGGAACATTCCCACATCTTGGAGGGATCATGAAGGAAGGCCCCCACTCAGCCTTGGAAGCTGCTAAGGAGCCTGAGTGAGGAAAAGAAATTTCTACCCTGAGCCCTGTTATCTCTCAGCATATGCAGGCATGCCCAGCAATTCATGGAGCAGGACATGGGGAGAAGACAAGGAAGTTTGTTTCAAATAAAAATAAACTTGGAAATGGAACAAGAAACAGATTGCTTTATTTTTCATAGCTGAAAGATTCTTTATTTTCCAAACAGTGGAATCAAAAGAATCTGTCTGTAATCAACGGCTGTCTATGGCCTCTGCCCAGAATTCTCCCCGTGAACAAATTAATTATTAATAGTTATTCATTCAAGAAACATTTATTGAACACTTTCCAGTCCAAGGTATTAGGGGAAAAAAGTATTGTGTACAATAGTGTCCCTTGCCCTCAGGGTACTTTGCTGTGTAAGGAAAGAAGCAAATATACAGATTTTAAACAACCCATTGTAACATAAACTCACCAAGTACATATGTTTGTGAGCTTATTCCTCAGCTTTAAAAATTATTTCTTTCAAGAGACCTTCCCTGAATTTCCTCTACCTAAAAGTATTTCCTTGAACTGCCATAGCATTACTTGTACTTCCCCTGGAAGCTGTTCTTTTCTCACCTTGCATCCCGGTTCTACACACTCATTGTTTTCTTTAATAATCTCCAAGTCTCTTGAGTGTAAGACTCCTAATTTATATTTATCTTCTGAGCACCTGACACAATAACTTGCATACAACAAGCACTTAATAAATATTCATTGAATGAATGAATAAAAGAATGGATAATTCAGACTTGGCCAATACTATAAGAAATGATACTGTGCTTTGAAAACAGAACAACTATAAATCTTTAAGGATCGTAGGTAATTGTAAAGAGCTTGAAGGAAAGAAGAAATTCTAAATATCTAAAGGAAATTTGGTGTTTAGCTCAGTTGATAGAGTGCTGCTCCACACATCCTGAAGACCCTAGTTTGATCCCTAGCACCCCTCAAAAAATGGGAGAAGGATGTGGCCATCCACTCCTGAAACAATCCCCAAACAATCAAGCATTGAAAACTTTATGAGGGTGACTATGAGTTGAACTCCACTTGACAGCATCTAAGGACAACATATTAATGAGAATCTTAAGGTAGTATAACTGGTTAAAATGGATTTTTGTTCTTATAGTTCATTTTATTAGACAGATTGAACAATGAATGATAAGATTCCTAAATCATTCAAAGCTCAGACACAAAACTGTTGGATGTTATTTGTATTTCTCTTTTGTCAATATAACAAACTTAAAGAATAAACACTGAGTTCTCTACACTCTCCCTTGCTCCCAATTTGTGTCTGATGAGTGGACTGAGATCAATTTCCCATTCTCATGGTGAATCTTTGGTGTTACATGAACTGACTTTTTGGATCTACATAAGTTTGGAGTAACAGATGAAAAGATACAAGGAGCAGTAAAAGTCACAGAATTGTATGTGTGAGGCAGAAAAGCTGAGGTGTACCTAGGGTAATAGACATAAATAATGATGCTAATCACTCTGAAATAACCAAGAGGCTCCAGGTGAACAAATAAATGTCAGGGCCTAAATGTGTGGATAATGACATAATATTAGCCATAAAAGAGTAATACTGCCAGAAAAAAATGTCATCATATTTTTTGGAGTTCCTCATAGTCTGGCAGCATGCTTATAGAAAGCATAGTAACTGAATGTTAAATTTCCTTAGATGCATGCAGGACACATTTCGGCATAGAGCTGCACACCTCCTACTTTGCTAGGCCGTTCTCATCTTTCTAAACCAGAAAGTTGGCTTTGTAATAGGTTTTTGGCATGGTAGAATCATGTAGCAGATTTGGAGGGGTGGTTTTCTCTTTCCTGCTGTGAGGAAGATTGGAGCTACTTTGTGTACTGTTGGGATTCCCATTCGAGGAATATCTTGGATTAATCTTTTTCCTGATGGATTATATTTTGGATCATCCTTTACCAAGTATATGATCATGGGCTCTTAACATTTTTTTGGACTTTGGTTTGGCCAGTAACTACAATGTTTTTTGGAAACCTGTTTTCATTTAGTTTCATTTCCTTTTCCCCGTTAAGCACATCATTGGGCTAGAAGAGAACCTCAGGTTTTTGGAAGTGTTTCTATTTTATGTTCAACCCATGTTGGATACTTGAAGAGGAAAAAACCGTAAGGCAGTTGTGACTTCTGTGATTCCCTTTGCTGGCAAGCTAGAATCTATACCCTAACCTGCCTTGGGTGGTTAGTGCTAACATCAAAACAATAGTCATTTAACACTGGCATAACATTACATAAACCATTTCCTTCCCTTCTGGAATGTGGTGGGATATTAAGAAGCAAAGAAGAATCTGGGACACTACTACTCATATTTTCCACAGGCCTCCAATTATCCTTTCATCTGTACCAAATATGGAGGGCCATGTTAAATGCTTTAGGTGAGAATCTGGCAGGGTTTTGTAGTGAATGTTGTCTCTAGTCTGATTTCCATAACCATATGGATGTTGGAAAATTTGCCAGTCAGTGGTGATTGTCCTATGGGAATTTTCACTTTAATTCTTAGACAATTACTTTATGGTTGGTTTGGGGTGTATGTGTGTATGTGTGTGTGTGTGTTTTCTTTCTTTCTTTCTTCTTCTTTTTTTTTTTTTTGGTAGAACACAAAATATGCACAGCAGGTTTCCTGCTTGCTCCTTTATTGTCAGTCGGGTTTGGCATCCATGTGTCAAACAAATTAGTGGTATCTTTGTTGTTAGGTGCCATCAAATAGGTCTGACTCATAGTGACACTGTGTACAACAGAACAAAACACTCCCCAAAACTCTGTGATGCCCCACACTATTGTCAGTGCTTTTCTGCTATTCATATGGTTTTCAATGGCAGATTGTTTTAGGAGTGGGTGGCCAGGCCTAGCCTGTAGCACCTGATATTCTCAGGTGGTCTCCCATCCAAGGACTAACCAGGACCACCCTACTTAGCTTCCCATATCTGGCAAGATCAGATGCTAGTGTGCTATGGCTGCAGACAGTATTATCTTTAGGAAATCCAAAATTTTATCATACAAGAGAAACATGAAAAGTAATGATGAAAAATCTAAGAAATTCATACTTAGTCATGACCTTGTGATTAATAAGCTTTTCTTTTTGCCACCAAATAACAGGTGCTATTCACTAATGTTGTTTATTTCATCCAACAAGTATCTATTGATACTCACTATATGGCAGCGCTATTGTTACATGGGCCTGCAGCCATAGCCCTGTGGCATCCGATCTCATTGGGCCTGGTTAGTACCTGGATGGGAGACCGCTTGGGAACACCAGAAGCTGTAGGCTTGGGAGAAGGACCTGGCAACCCCCTCCCAAAAATTAATCTGCCATTGAAAACCCTATGAACAGCAGAGAAGCGCTGACAATAGTGTTTCCCCTGTTGTACAGAGGGTCTCTATGAGTTGGATACTCACTTGACAGCACCTAACAACAATAACTAACATTGTTACATGAATGATACAGAAGAACAAAATAAACTACAGCTCATGAAACTTTGTCTAGTGAAATCAAGTTGCAGGGAAATAGTATTCAGTTTGAATAGAAACACATTCTTGTGTCTAAGCTTCCTTTTCAAGAGGCACCATGAAAATAATATGAGAACGGTGCATGGTTCTTCAAAAAAACATTGTGACAATCCCATGGTTCTGGTATCACTCCATTCTGTTCATTTTTAAAGCTGAGATCTTCCAGGTGATGTGTACTGTGATGATACAAATGAAATGTCAAGGGGTAAGACTTCTGCATGTGCCCCCATGACCGCACTTTGGGGGAAGGTTTACTGGTCCAGCTAGGTGTGTACCTCATTCCTTAATGTGCCAGCTGGATTCTCCTTTCCAAATCTTGCCTGCAGGAGTTTGTTTCTAGTCAGTGGGCCGTGGGCTGTACAGAAGTGTGTCACTAGCCGATACTGGGTGACCCACAGTCAAGTTCACTATCTTGCATCTCCTGTCTCTCTCAGTGCCATTGACTACCATCATGTCCCCTGTAAGCCCTCCATCAAACAAATAAAACCTCATTTACTTATTAAACTTTTTGAGTATGGGGTAGACCATTAACAAAGTGAGAGAAAAATTTTATGCTAAGTGATGGCGTGAATAACATCATTTGTTTGGCACCTCCGAGGATCAGAGAGTCAACAGGATTAGTAATGAGCTTCTGTCTTCCCCATTTCTCCATGCCAAGACAGTAAAATAAAAAAATAAAATATAAACCCACACATACGCATTTTTTTCTTCTTTGTACACTATCTGATGTATGTTGAGGTGGGTTTAGTGCTCAGTACATTGCTGATGTCAGATGGCTATTAGCTGAAAACAGAGAATACCAGAAAGATGTCTATGTTTTATTGACTACACAAAGGCATTTGACTGTGTAGATCACAACAAATTATGGATTACATTGTGAAGAATGGGAATACCAGAACACTTCACTGTCCTCTTGAGGAATCTGTACATGGACCAGGAGGCAGTTTGAACAGAAAAAAGAAAGAGTGGTTGACTTGGAGTCAGGAAAGGCGTGTAACAGGGCTGTATCCCTTCACTGTATCTCTTCAATCCCTATGCTAAGCAAATAATATGAGAAGCTGGACTTTATGAAGAAGAATGTGGTGTCAGGATTGGAGGAAGACTCATCAACATCCTGCGTTATGCAGAAGACACAACTTTGCTTGCTGAAAGTAAAGAGGATTTGAAACATTTACTGATGAAGATCAAAGAACACAGCATGCAATATGAATGGCACCTCACATTAAGGAAACAAAAATCGTTACAACTGGGTCAGTGTACAACTTCATGATAAATAGAGAAAAGATTGAGATTGTCCAATATTTTGCTTTACTGGGTTCTATAATCAACATCCGCAGAAGCAGGAGTCAAGATATCAAAAGACACATTGCACTGGGAAAAGCTGCTGCAAAAGACCTCTTTAAAGTGTTGAAAAGTAAAGATGTCACATTGAAGGCAAAGGTACACCTGACTCATGGCATAGTATTTTCAGATGGACATATAGTTGTGAAAGCTGGTCATTGAATAAAGGAGACAGAATTGACACTTTTGAATCATGGTGCTGGAGACAAATATTGAATATACCATGGGTTGCCAAAAGAACCAACAGATCTGTCTTAGAAGAAGTTCAACCAGAGTGCTCCTTGGAAGCTAGGATGGCTAGACTGCATCTTACATATTTTGGACATGTTGTTAAGCACGGCAATCCCTAGAGAAGGATATCATGTTTGGGAGAGTGGCAGGCAGGTCAACAAAAAATGAAGACCCTCAACTAGATAGGTTGACACAGTATCTGCAACAATGGGCTTAAACATGGAAAAGATCCTGTGCATGGTACAGTGTTGGGTAGTGTTTCATTCTGTTGTACATAGGGTCATTATCTAACAACAACAAAACTTTCCAACACCATTTCAGTGCTCTGTGACATTTTTTAAAGAGTGATTGCTGTTTATGATGTATAAGTAAATAATCCCCATGAGATTATTTAGCAGAGGCTCATTAAGGATGAAAATTAATGCCATCTTTTCCACCCTGGTGTCCAAGTCAACATGATTCCTCACTGGAATTTTAGGGCATCCAAACATCACATCAAGCTTGTATAAATGGCTTTTATCCTGCAATTTGTCACCTTGATCATAGAGAAGTAGAGTCTTACCATTCTTTTCTACCAGGAAACAGGGGTCTTATCATAAAAGAGAAAGAGAAGAGTAAAGTGTAGGAGAGAACACCTTTAATAGCATGCTACCCTATTTTATCCTATTGACAAGAAATGAGGTTCTCAGCATGTTAATTAACTTTAAAAAATACAGACGTTTCCTGGTTATTCTCTCATTGGATTCTGAGTGCTTGTGACTTTTGAAGTAAGCCTCACTGGTGAGTGGTTGGACATTGAACTAATGAGATTTTACTGTTTTGAACAGCTGGTCAAATTTGGAGTCCCCTTGAGCCTAACGGCAACTGCTGATTTACAAGGATTCTGTAATATATGTGGTCTTGGCTGATGCTTTTGTTGTTGATTTAGGCTGGAGCAAAGGTGTAGATTTTGTGATGTAGTAAAAATGTCAAGTGATTGATTTGAGAATATGTAATACCTACAGGTAGCCCCTACTAGGAGCCAGCATATTGTGTGGCTCATATTTGAGAAATTTTAGGAAGGTTTGGGTTTTAAACGTGGCAATGTGCTCTAGAGGAAGGTTTGGATACGTTGGCCGTTTAGCCAGGCAAGGTGGTGCACACCTGTAATCCCAGCACTCATAAGGCAGAGGCAGGAGGATCGTGAGTCTAGGCCAACCTGGGCTATAGAGTGAGACCCTGTCTTAAACAGCAAAAAAGCCCAATAACAATGGAAGCAATGCTATTTAGCTAGGTGGAGCCAAAGCATTTAAAAAACTGTAATCCCTGTTTTCTCCTTGGCTTGCTCCCTTCCTTCCTTCCTTCCTTCTTCTCTCCTTCCCTTTTATGTTTTTCTTCCACCCTCTCTTCCCTCCCTTCTTCTCTTTTTCCTTCTCTCCTTCCCTTACTTCCCTCCCTTCTCCCTTGTTGGGAAGCACATTAAAACAAATCCCAGAAGTTACCTCATGTGACCTCAGCATTAGTCTCTAAAAAATAGGGACATTTTCTTCAAAATATAATCATTCTTTGGTATCATCTAATGCCTAGTTTATCTTCCTTTTATAAAATAGTCTCAGAACTATTTCTTTGAATCGTTTTCTTCATATCAGGATCCAAATAAGGCCACATACTACACTTGGTCATTAAATTGCTTAATCCACATAGTCTTCCCTGAGATAAGTACTTCTATCTCCTTTTTATAGCCTACAGCCATACCACTGTGGCATCTCATCCCATCAGATCTCAGAAGCTAGCAGGGTCAGGCCTGGTTAGTCCTTGGATGGGAGACCACCTGGGACCACCAGGTACTGTAGGCTTGGGAGAAGCACCTGGTATCCCACTCCCAAAAATCAATCCGCCATTGAAAACCCTATGGATAGCAGAGAAGCACTGACAATAGTGTTTCGCCTGTTGCACATAGGGTCACTATGAGTCAGACACTGACTCGATGGCACCTAACAACAATCTCCTTTTTACAGATAAGAATATTGAAGCGTTCAGGAGAGGAGACTATGGTCTCTCACAGTGCACAGGTGTTTCTATCCAGTTTGCCTCTTTTTCATAGCAAATTCATTCTTTCTATCGAGCCAGGGTTCCTTTTCTCTGATTATCTAACTTTCCAGTTTACCATGTGATCCAAGCTATACTATGGAAGAATCTCAGGAGGGGAGAGTTCTGCTAGTGTGGAATGTGTATCACATGTTCATAGCTTTTTACTGAATTATTCCAGAGTAAAGACTGACAAAGCCACAGGAATTGAGAAGTAAGCCTTAAGTCTGGGGGGGGGGGGCTCCCACTGTTTTCCTGGTAGTTTTAGGAATTCTCCTGGTTACTGCAGTTAGTCCTTGACTACTTGTGGAAGAAGGAAAGGCTGCCAATCAAGAGATAAATAAGACATGTTTATTTCTCTATTCTTAAACACTGAAGTCTTACCTGTCTTTTTTAAGCATAGTAACTAGTATAGATACACATTACTGACAGAGCTTTTAGATTTAAAGTAGTGTTTTACCCTAGTACAAGTCTAGACAATGTAACTTCTTTTCGGGTAGCAGTGAGAGAGCAGAGGAACCCCCTGCTGATGCCTTACTTTGGAGGGGGTAGAGGGATCAAGGAAGAACACAGGAACGTTTCAGACATCCATTAAAAACCTCTGACTTACCTCCTTCCACCTGGCCCAGCATTTCATCTCTCCTAGAGATGAGGAAGGATGTGACAATGCCCCTAAGCCACATCTCGGAGAGGAGGCCTTGACCAGCCCATGATATACTTCCCGTAATGTCCTCTAAAGAATTTATCATCTACTTTATCCAAACCAATTTAGCGTCAACAGAGAGAGAGAGAGAGTATAGCCTCTCTCTGTTTGTATAGGCTCTTGCATGTGTTCCTTGTTCTGGAAGACAAAACACTCTCCAGTACTGTGCCATGGCCCGGCACAATGTCAGTGCTTCTCTGCTGTTCCTCGGGTTTTTAATGGCTGATTGCTTTGGGATTGAGAGTGGGCTGACATGTCCTTCTCCTGTTTTTGAGGTTGCTGGGAAGTCAAACCTAGGGCCTCAGAGCATGCAGAGCAGCACTCTACCAACTGAGCGAAACCCCAGCCCCACATACTGCCAAAAACATGCGTTTGTTTGAAACTTCAATGCCAGTATCCACCAGGCCTAACTTGTGCCTCTGCAGCTACCTCTTATTGATGCTTCCCTCTCAGATCAGTGTCCTCACCTCTCTTAGGTACTGAACTATGTCTTAGATTGTTTCAGTGCTATGGCCCTGCACTTTGGACTTGCTTTTATTTCCCCCTTTTCATTAAACAGGACTGAATTTGAGTCATTGATTGGTTACCCTCCTATCATCATGCATAATCCCCCCACCCATCCCCAATCAGTTGCTTTTTTATAACTATAAAAACCAAAGTTGATAAGATTAAGCTTTTAGGTTCAATGCTGGCTGGTGTTTTCTTTTAGTCTCAATAGGGTAACTCTCTATAAGTGGTTATTTCCTTATATTCTTTTTCTCTTTCCAGAGTCTTCATATCCTAACTTTTGCTATCAAGTTAATGCTATTTCTTTGTAATGATCATGATTTGGTTATTTATGGGACCTAAAACACTAGTTAACCCATTTAAAATCTGGCAGTTCCTCTATTCGTCTCAGAAGGGATTGAAATCACCCTCTGCATTCTTGTGAGTTCTTATTCATTCATTTTTGGTGTATTCTGTGTAGTCTCTATTGTATCCTGCTTTTCCTCTATTCCCAGATTTATGTATTCTATTTCCCTTACTGGGTTGTGAGTCCTTAGGAATAGAATCTCTCTTAGAGTCTTGAACCAAAGCTCTGCTATTTTATAGAACTTAGCATGGTATTTTAAGCACACAAGTTACCCAGTACACATTTAATAATAAATATGTGGAACGTCAGGAGCACTTTAGGTGCAGAGTAGTATTGTTTTCCACTTAATCTTTCACTTTGACTGTCATCCTAGCTTGGGAAAAAGGGAAGGAGAAATGAAAGCAAAGGGTATTGGAAACATTTGAACAGTCACCTGTTTTCTACCTTCCTAAGGCATCTTACTAGCTTATTTCATTTGCTTATCTTGGTGACTACCAGTTAGGGTTTAGCTCAATTGGTAGAGTGCTACTCTACACTCCCTGATGCCCTGGGTTTGATTGCTATCACCATAAAAATGGAAGAAGGACCTGGTAGCCCACTCCCCAAATAATCCCCCAACAATCAGCTATTGTAAATCCTATGAATAGCAGAGAAGCACTTTCATAGTGCCGGGCATGGCACAGTGTTGAGAAGTGTTTCATTCTGTTGTACATGGGGTCAGTATGAGTTGGACCTGACTTGATGGCACCTAACAACAAAACTTGGTGACTAGACATCTGTCACCTGGTTTTCTTCCTTACTAAGTAAAACATATAAATAATAAGGCCAGCTTCTTTTAGTAGCTTGGATACCTTATGCTCCTTTTAATATCTCATCAGCCAACATTAATACAACCAAATGTTCAGCAGGGACCTCAATATATGTCAGCTGTTATTCCCACTTAAAAAGTTATTTCCTTGGCCATGGAAACTGAGGCTATTGTAAGCGTGTTCTAGAGAGTAAGACTGAGCCTCAATTGCACCTGAGTTTCTATTTTTTCCAAGTTTCTTTCTACTCTTCTTGGAGTGAACTGGAGTATAACTGGCTACACACGTGGCTTTCTCATGGGGAAGGTGATTTCCTTGTCTGGATCTGCGTGGCTCATAGACCCCTCCCTCCACAACTGTGCCCCATGGTTTACCAAGGGGAAGTAGGGTAGAAATTCTGACACCTTTCCGCCAGCCCTTGGGGAGTTGATTGCTAAGGGGTCTGGGTGCTACTGGGGTCTTCTCAGATATGCCTACCTTAAGTTAGCCAATCCAGAAGGGTAAACCCAGACTCCTCCAGGCTGTCAAGTCTGCCTAAGCCTTCCGACAACAGCTGTAGTGAGTTAGAATCCTATAACAAAAGTCAGATGGCACAGTTCCAAGACTTCCTCACCTCTTGACATCAACCTTAAGTTTGTGGGGGTTTCCCAAACCATTCTCAGATTTGATAATTCACTAGAAGAACTGAGAAAAACTCATTGCAAGCTTTTATACTCACAATTTTGTTTCATTATAAGGAGAAGGAATAGGTCAAATTCAGCCAAAGGAAGAGGCACATAAGGCAGAATCAGGGAAGGTTTCAAACACAAATACTTCAGGGACATATTTCCCTCCTAGTATCAAAGTGTGACAGTATTGTTGAATATTATCATCCAGTGAAGCTCACCTGAGCCTCGGTGTCCAGAGTGTTCCATGGAGCTTCATTGTGTAGGTGTGATTGATTGATTGATTGCAAGGTTGATCTCAGACTCTGAGGTTGCTCTGTGACCTTGGCCACCAGTTCAAAGTGCGTGGTTGATCTTTCTGCAGTGGGCATCGCCCACTCTGAGATCTGATGTGGCCAACATCCTCCCTCAACAAAAAACATTCCTGGCAGGTATGATACAGTTTACCTCCTAGAAGCTGAGGGTAAAGGTCAGACCTCTCCCATGAATTTAACAAGGCCAAATTCTTTACACAGTATCCTATCAGGTCTCTTCATCATCCCCAGGTCTTCTACTTCTGGGGTCTTTTCCTGGCAAATCCATTATAGTAAACCAGTGAACACATCACTCTATCATACCTCTCTGTAAACCCTGGGGCCAAGCATCATCGCTTGTCAGATTAATGCTTCTCACATTGTATTAACTTATTACAGTACATACTATGAGGCTGGCGCTTAGGAGACCAGAGGTTCTTATCTGTGAACCCCTAAAATCACATGTAATGTTGTGCAAGTATGTTTGTATTTGGACCCCAGATATTTCATCAGATTTCAAAGAGGACTATATCCCGTACAGGGTTAAGCATGCCTGGTACAGATAAAAGTGAATTCTCTTCCCCCTCACCGCTACTGTTGGATGGCTCCTTCGTGCTCTAGGAGTCTTGTTTGCCAAGAGAGGAGGACATGATGGAGACAGGGTCTGGGCTGGCAGCATGAGGGCAGTTTTGCTATCTTGGTTTACAAGGCCTCTTGGGTTAATTCTGGAAGCATCAAAGCAAGCTTTTCTTCTGTCTTTCCTGTGCTCTGCAGGCCAAAAGTGTCTTGTGTTAAAATAAACAACTGGCAGTTTCATTAGCCTCCATAGAAGGAAGGAAAAGGTTTATGTTTCATACCTTTTATATTATATAACAACATTACTATGCAGACTTCAATTCTTCAATGTGTTTGGTTTATTTAAACTTAAAAAATGGTATTAAATGCTATAAATAGAATAAACCATGTCAAATCCTGAGCATTTACAGTAAGTATGCAGCTGGTAATATAGCCTCAGAAATAATAAACCACTTATCCCTGATGGTCAAGCTTTGTATATACCACCTTTAGATTTTATTAAGCTATAGCTGGCTGGAGGAGGTAGGTGGGGGGAAGGTTCTACTTGTTTTAAACTGTAGAAAAAACCCTACATTTTATTTTGCATTTGTTGTAGCTCTTACATAATCATGGAAATTATGATGTGTTTGTGCCAGCCAGGATTCAACATTGTTTTACTTTACTGAGAAATCTGAAGTCTGTTCATAAAAGAGAAATCTGTTTATTTTCAGTTCATTTTGTTTCAGTTCTTAAAACATCTTGGTTCTTATCATATAAGGAAGTATTTGATGCTCTGGAATCCTGATTAAGTTAGAGGTATTACTTGAGTGTTATCCAGTACATGATTAAATGCTAGATTCTGTGAGAGGATACAAATTCAAATGGTTATCTTTGAAACACTTACAGACTAGTAGGGGGGAAGATTGGTTGCTTTCAACACTCATAGCATTTTCTTATAATGGTTGCTTTGCAGGTCTTTACTATGGACTCCTTTAAAATCCTAATGACATTTTTTTTTTTTGCAGAAATAGAAAAATCCATCCTAAAATTCATGAGAACTCTCAAGGAGCCACAATAGCTGAAATGATCTTGAAAAAGAGTAATAAAGTTAGAGGTCTTATACTTTCTGAGTTTGAAATTCACCTCAAAGATATGATCATCAAAACAATGTGGTACTGGTATAAAGATGAACATATAGATAGATCAATGGAATAGAACAGAGCACAGAAATAACCCCCCTCATATGTGATCAAATGATTTTTGACAAGTGTGCCAAGACCATTCAATAAGGAAATCCTCTTTTCAACAAATGATGCTGAGGAAACGGAGCACCTACATGTAAAAGAATGAATTGTACCTTGTTCTTATACCAAGCATAAAAATTAATTCAAAATGGGTCAGACTTACATGTAAAAGCTCAAACTATAAATCTCTTAGGAAAAAACAAAACCAAAACAAAACCGAACCAAAATAAAAACAGAAAAAAAGCTTCATAACATTAAACTTGGCAAAGAGACTGACTGTTTTATGTGCTAGTAGAGAAGAGCAGTTAAATTAAGGGCTGGAGCCAGAGGCTGGGTTCAAACTCAAGACCACCACTTTCAGCTTTTGTGATATTAAGCACATTATCAGACTCAACTTTCTCATGTGTAAAAAGATGAAAAAATGAGATTAATAGAATGATGGTAAAAATTAGGTAAACTAATGAGTGTGAGCTTGAAGTTGTACCACTGTGGTATCTGATCCTGTCCAATCTCGGAAGGTAAGCAGGGTCGGGCCTGGTTAGTACTTGGACGGGAGACCACCTTGGAATACCAGGTGCTGTAGGCTTGGGAGAAGGACCTGGCAACCCACTCCCAAAAATCAATCAGCTGTTGAAAACCCTATGAATAGCAGAGAAGCACTGACAGTAGTGTTTTATCTGTTGTACATAGGGTCACTATGAGTCGGACCCTGACTCAATGGTACCTAACAACAACAATACATGTAAAGGGCCTAGCTGTTTGTCTGGCATACAGCTTACATTCAGTAGGTATCAACCAATTCAAACCATTTAGTTTAAGGGAACATAATAAGAGAAGTTAGGCATCTGGACTTTGAGTCATATTTTCAAGGTTCATGTCCTAGTTCTAGCCTTTACCACCTCTGTGACCTTGAGCAACTGCTTTACACTTCAATAATTAAAGATTCTTTTCTTTTTTATTCTGAATGATGGAATTAGTACTTATTTCAAAGTTGTAGTTAAAAACAAGATAAAAAGTTGAATATGCAATTTCATCTCAATTATATAAAAAAACAGAACAGGGATTAAAAATTTTATTGAAATAGTAACAGTGATCACTTCTTAAATGAGAAAGTCATTCATGCATTTATTTCTTAATGGTTTATATTTTTGTACTTTTCAAATTTTCTACCATGAGTACATGTTTTAACACTGGAAAATATTCAAAAGCAGTTAAATAAGCTAGAAAGAGGGATAAGGGTTGATTCTGTCTATTATCATTTGGCATGCTGGCTTTTAGGAGTGGCTAGCAATCACCTGAATGTTGGAAAGACTATGGCCTTTGCAATACTGGATCTGAAATGACTCATTGTTTTTCAGGGCAAATAGATATTAGGTAAATGGCATAAACATTACTTTCCTTAGTAATTCAGAGGAATAGTCCATGATCAATTTAATAGATAATTGCCATATAGTTTTACAAAGAGCCTATACCAGTTTACTTATCTTCTAATGCCATGTGTTTATCTCTCTTTCATTTCAGCCATTCTGGTGGTATGTGAGGGCATGACATTATATTAATTTGCATTCCTTTGAACAATGAAATTGTGCAACTTTTCCTACATTTATAGACCAGCTGGTTTTCCAATTATATGAAATTTGTTTTCAAATCTTTGACTTTTTTTTTTTTTTTTTTTTTGAGACAGGCTCTCATGATGTAGCCCAGACTGTTCTTGAACTCATGATTCTCCTGCCTCAGCCTCTCAAATGCTGGCATTATAGGCATGTACCATTATGCCTGGCTCTTTGACCTATTTTTAATCTTGGATTTTATTCTTTTTCGTATTTTTTCCATTCTTCATATATTCTGTTTATGAGTACTTTGTCAGATATATATATATATATATATATATATATATATTGCAGATATCTTTTCCTGCTTTGGCTTTGGTCTTTTACTCTCTTAATGGTGTACCTTGATAAGCAGAACATCTTTATTTTAGTAT